>JAOWBW010001456.1:0-231047 GCA_026119855.1 Campanula takesimana
TGCGTCCACCGAAACGGTATTTATAACTATCATAACGGGTATTTAAGTCAAAAATTAGTGCCATTTGAGAAATGTTTGGTTAAAATTTTACCTGTCAATACAACACTTAAAGTTAAGATAACTGAGTGGAGTATATTACTGCAAAAATCAGTAGTTAAAGGGGGTAAAGTAAATATTAGGCTTGGTTAAGGGGACTACATAATATGTGATGTGCCCAAACTCAACATTTGGGCTCATAACCCAACCTTAATAAATAGACATAGATCCATAAATCGAACCAAGGCATGAGATTAAAGGATAGTATGTGCGACACATCTCCTTGGTTAAGAGCTTTTTATCTGAGACACCCTCCTAACAGAAACTCGGGTTGCTAGTGTTTCAGCAGAAGACTGGAGTTCAAGCCAATTATCTTACAATCTTCATCCCTATCCGAGCCAGTGGTGCAACACATTTGATATGCAACATCAATATGTTTGACATAAGAAGTACGAAGAAGTACGGTGAGCTATTTTATTTCAGATACATTGACCTTATCACAGAAGCAAATAAAAAGCTATCGGACAATGTTAATGCACAGTTGTAGCCAGGGGCGGATTTATGACCAGGCGATGGCCCACACTGAATTTTTTTAAGAAAATATTTATCGAGTATTTTTCCCACGGATTTTACTATATATACTTTCGATGTCCTTAATAAAACAAGTGTGTGTTGCAGCCAAATTGTAAGATTTCAGGTAAATTCCTAGGAGACCTGGGTTCGAAGCTTAGGTCTCCATCTGATATTTTTTTTTTTTTTTTTGTTTTCTTTTCTAAAGCTACCCACCTATTATCTTTTCTAAATTCACCTACCATATTTCCAAATTCTGATTTATACCCACCACCTAAAGAAAGTAACAAACACACTAAATTTAACACTTAAAAATTATTAATATTCAAAAAAATCTTCATTCAAAACAAAATATGTTTTGTTTTCCTTACATTTTTGAGACGGAAGGAGTAACACTATATTAACACTTAAACATTTATTTCCCAAATTCTGATTATAACCACCACCTAAAGAAAGTAACAAACACACTAAATTTAACACTTAAAAATTATTAATATTCAAAAATCTTCATTCAAAAACAAAATATGTTTTTTTTTTCCTTACATTTTGAGACGGAAGGAGTAACGTATATTAACACTTAAACATTTATTTATCGTTCTTTTTCTTTTACGATTGAATACACACATTAAATAGACAAAAAAAATTGCCATAATAAATAAGCGGATTTTTTTTGGCCCACGCTGGATATATATCCTGGATCCGCCACTGGTTGTAGCTAGAATCACCCAAAATGTATAGCAAACTATAGAAGAGAGACAATTTCATACGAATTATTTACATATAAGAAAATAAAAAAAAAAGTGAAATACCACGTGAATCCTAACTGGTTTGGAATAAGGATTTTAAGGTAGTGCAGTCCGACTCGACAGAAGTCGAACTTCAACAAGTGCTAAGATCACATGAGAGTTAAACTAAGGTCGAGATGTGCGAACCGAGCAACATGTCTAAGATATCTTTCAAATGACTCATTGAATATGAACCGAGCACATGTCTAAGATATGTTTTTTTTTTCCTTACATTTTGAGACGGAAGGAGTAACATATATTAACACTTAAACATTTATTTCCAAATTCTGATTATACCCACCACTTAAAGAAAGTAACAAACACACTAAATTTAACACTTAAAAATTATTAATATTCAAAAAAATCTTCATTCAAAACAAAATATGTTTTTTTTTTCCTTACATTTTGAGACGGAAGGAGTAACATATATTAACACTTAAACATTTATTTTCCAAATTCTGATTATACCCACCACCTTAAGAAAGTAACAAAACACACTAAATTTAACACTTAAAATTATTAATATTCAAAAAATCTTCATTCAAAACAAATATGTTTTTTTTTTCCTTACATTTTGAGACGGAATGAGTAACATAGATATTAACACTTAAACATTTATTCAAATTCTGATTATACCCACCACCTAAAGAAAGTAACAAACACCTAAATTTAACACTTAAAAATTATTAATATTCAAAAATGTTTTTTTTTTTTCCTTACATTTTGAGACGGAATGAGTAACATAATTAACACTTAAACATTTATTTCCATTCTGATTATACCCACCACCTAAAGAAAGTAACAAACACACTAAATTTAACACTTAAAAATTATTAATTTCAATAAAATCTTCATTCAAAACAAAATATGTTTTTGTTTTCCTTACATTTTGAGACGGAAGGAGTAACATATATTAACACTTAAACATTTATTTCCAAATTCTGATTATACCCACCACCTAAAGAAAGTAACAAACACACTAAATTTAACACTTAAAAATTATTAATATTCAAAAAAATCTTCATCAAACAAAATATGTTTTTTTTCCTTACATTTTGAGACGGAAGGAGTAACGTATATTAACACTTAAACATTTATTTATCGTTATTTCTTTTACGATTGAATACACACATTAAATAGACAAAAAAAATTGCCATAATAAATAAGCGGATTTTTTGGCCCACGCTGGATATATATCCTGGATCCGCCACTGGTTTGTAGCTAGAAATCACCCAAAATGTATAGCAAACTATAGAAGAGAGACAATTTCATACGAATTATTTACATATAAGAAAATTAAAAAAAAAAGTGAAATACCACGTGAATCCTAACTGGTTTGGAATAAGGATTTAAGGTTAGTGCAGTCCGACTCGACAGAAGTCGAACTTCAACAAGTGCTAAGATCACATGAGAGTTAAACTGAGGGTCGAGATGTGCGAACCGAGCAACATGTCTAAGATATCTTTCAAATGACTCATTGAATATGAACCGTCGAGCTCGAAATGAGGGTTGAGATTGAGTGTTTTTTCGGAAGCACGGCCGAGAAGAGTTTAGGAGGAAATCAAAATAGTCAGACATTTCCAGATAAGCCCCTGAAATATATTAACCCCACAGAAGACCCCTTGAAACTTTCACACCGGAAATCTGATGTAACTCTGATAACGGAATCGCGCAAGTACTCATTTCTCAAATATCAAAAATCTCAAACCCTCAACCCAAACACACAAGATTAAAAGGCAGCCATTGACAACAGCTCCGGCGGCGGCGATCAGCAAAATGTTAATCCGAAGGTTTCACTTCCAAGCTCAAATATCTCCTCCCTCTTTCTTACGCCGCCACTACCTATAGATATACCACCCCTATATCTAATTCTCATCCTTCCATCTTCCCTCCTCATCATTTCTTAAACCCTTCCCCCAAAACCTACCCCTTTTATCAAATCATTCTCATCAGTTCCACCTTCACCACTCTCCAGGGATGGAAATTACGACGAGACCACGTCCGAATCCCTCCATATCTGCCCTGGTTGTGGCATCTCTATGCAGGATTTTGATCCATCGCAACCGGGTATTTCATAAAACCCTCAGCCAAAAACCCTAATTATAAACCCCCTGTTGACAAGAATCCTTTAGTGATGAGTCCGAAGTTTCAGATTCGCTCAAACGGGGATTTGTTGTTGAACATGACGATGATGTTGAGAAGATGGCTCCTAAATTGCCCGAACGGCCGGTCGTTTGTGCTAGGTGCCATTCGCTGCGAAATTATGGGAGGGTGAAAAACCCAAATGTGGAGAATCTGTTACCTGATTTCGACTTTGATTATACCGTTGGGAGGAGGTTGAATGGGTTGGGGGTACAAGAACTGTTGTTTTAATGGTGGTTGATGCTGTTGATTTTGATGGGTCATTTCCTAGGACAGTAGCGAAATTAGTTTCCAAGACCATTGATGAGAATTCGAAAGCTTGGAAAGAGGGGAAGTCTGGGAATTTACTAGAGTAGTGTTGGTTGTTACTAAGATTGATTTGTTGCCTACTTCTTTATCGCCAACGGTTTTGAGCATTGGGTTAGGAACAGAGCATGGAAGGGGGAGCAACTAAACTGACCAAAGTACATTTGGTTAGTGCTGTTAGGAATTGGGGGGTAAAGAATCTTGTGGACGATGTGGTTGGATTGGCAGGGCCAAGAGGACAAGTGTGGGCAATAGGTGCACAAAAATGCAGGGAAATCGACTTGATTAATGCAATTGGGAAGTGTGTTGGAGGGAAAGTGAGTCATTTGACTGAGGCTCCAGTTCCAGGGACTACGTTGGGGATTGTTAGGGTAGAGGGGGTGCTTTCAGGCCAAGCGAAGTTGTTTGATACACCTGGGCTTTTGCATCCGCATCAGATTACAACTAGATTGACTAGGGAGGAGCAGAAGCTAGTTCATATTGGTAAGGAGGTGAAACCAAGGACCTATAGGGTCAAGGTGAGCAAACTCTTCGTTCTGTTCAAAAGATTTTGATTTTGATTTTATTTTTTCGAGCATCTTTTGGATAAAATTATTTTTTCAAATTAATTGTGCACTTAGTGTGTTTGAAGTATTCTCTTTGGATGCTCATCACAAGTACAGCTTGTTTAAGGTTTCATCATATTATGTCATTAACTTAAGCCTCTAGGAGAGAATGATTACTTAGATTTACAGCTAGTATATTTTCTCAAGACTCAATCTTTTTATCACAAAACATTAAATTATGTTTTATAAGACAGATAGAAGGTAAACATGATCTCTCATGCTCCAATCATATCTTGTGCTTCATGTTCTTGTTTACAAATTTACCTCTGTGGTAAACTCTACTGCTTCCTTGTGCTCTGACTCATTGTAGTCTCTCTTCCTCTCCAACCCCTCAGATTTCTTAAGGTCATTCAGCACTCTCTTTTGACATCCTTTAAAGCAGTCCCTCTCTTCCATGGCTTATCGGCAGTGGTTTGCATATACCTCAACCACCCAAATTTTGACTTTCCAGGTCTTTACAGCGGTCCTTTTCTATCACCACTACACACTTCCCAGATATTTCCAATCAAATCCCACTCACATTGGCGATTTAGGTTGACATTCCTTATTTCTGTACTGCTCTCATTTTCGAATAGTACTGAAATGATCGGAAACTTAAATCAGGAAACTATGTAAGAAAATCGTATTTTTCACATTGATAAATTCTTCTGTGTGCGAATCTATTTGCGCAATTTGCTGTTCGCTTACTTAGAGTGTGCCTCGTGTTTCAATCAGCTACCAATGTTTCATTCGTTGCAAAGTGTTGTACGATGTTATGCTTTTGTTGCAATCTGACTCAAAAATGAATGGAACATTAAATAATGGATGGAAAAAATGCCACGTGCCCAGGGCCGGTCCTGTGAAATTTGGGGCCCTAGGCGAACTATTTAGTTGAGGCCCTTAAGTTCCCTCACATGCAACCAATGCAGTATTTGCGGTGACATTTTCAAATCTCTACTGAAAATGTTTATTTCTTAGGTTTTAACATTCTAAACAGTTTAACGTTAAATTAAACCGGAGACTTAACAATAAGAATTGTAGAATTTTAGCAAAAATATTGAGTTTTGAACTTGAACAATTGAGTTAGGTATTTAATTGAGTTGAGATAATTGAAACAACTAATTAGGAAATAGTTTAATACATTTCAAAGAGTGTAAAAAACATTTCACTATAATTTAGTCATAAATCAAAATAACTTGGGATAGCCAACTAAAAAGCCCAAACTAAGAAGAAAGACTGAGAGAGGGTGGTGTGGTGTCTAAGAAAAAAGCAAGTAAAAATGAAACATCAAAGATTCGAACTCAGGTGTTACGTATGCAAGCTGTATAGCCTGATCACCAGAACAACAGGGACTAACTAGAATTTTGACGAGATCTATTACGAGTGTGTTTTGGAGGAAACTAGTTCCTCCATAAGTTATAAAAAGTCTTGTTTTTAACCCTTAAACCCCAAACCTAAAATCCTAAACCCTATAAAAACAGGACTTTTTATAACTTATGGAGAAACTAGTTTCCCCCAAAATTTTCTCATCTATTATATATAAATTACAAAACCAAAATTTGGGGCCCTAAAATCAAGTAAATTTTTAGGGGCCCTAGGCGACCGACTCACTCGACTAACTACAGGGCGGCCCTGCACGTGCCTTTCCCATTGTTTTTCAGGAACAAATAACATTTTGCATGCTACATGTTGAGCACATGAGGGCAAATAATGTCTTACTAAACTTTGGGTTAATAAAGCTAAAGTTTTTGCAAGTAAATTGTAAATGAATGTAAACATTATATAAGTAGATTGCAATTGGAAGTAAACAATAGGTAAGTAAATTGTATCGAAAGTAAACAATAGGTAAGTAAATTGTATCGAAAGTAAACATTGTGGAAGGCTGCCTCCTCCACCACGTGTGCCATTGTGTCATATTTTGTCTTCCCATCATCACTTGTCCTCCGTCTCCACCCCAAAAGCTTTTGTCGTACTTGCTTACTTGTCTACTACTAGTGCAACTCGCCACCCAAATTTTGTCGTCCCAGCATCACAGTATATACTTTGCACCCCAATGTTTGATGGATCACTCTACAATCCCTTCTCGCAGTCAGATGATCTTTTACCTTATTCAAACTAAAGATTGCGATATTAGGGTCTACTTAAGTTTTACTTAATGTAGGTCATGGATGGCCATCAAGTGTAGTTTCAAACATTTGTTTCCAGAACACCTAGGATCTGGTCACTAGGAGAGAGGAAAATAAAAAATAAATCCTCTAATGCCTTGGTGATTAAATGTAGTACTTATTTCTGCTGGTAATTTACTCAACTTGAGAGGTACTTTGGTTTAGCCTTGAGTTAGTTTCATGCAATTTAAAATGATTTTCCTCGACAATGTTGGTCCCAAGTGAAGTAAATTGGTTCCGTGATATAGTAACTGCTGCTAAATTTTACGCACATACATAATTATGCTTTGTCATTTAACTCCTAGGATTTGGTTAATATGAGTTGGTTATGACAGGCTGGGCATTCAGTTCACATTGCTGGTCTCATGAGGTTGGACATAGAAGAATCATCTGCGGATTCTATATATGTTACAGTATGGGCATCTCTACTTCTGCCTCTGCACATGGGTAAATTGGAGAATGCATCTACGATGTTGGAAAGTCATTTGGCCGTACACTACAGGTAAACTTCACAGCTTTTTTTAGTCATTTGAGATGAATGGATAATGACTGGTCATCTTGAAAAATATCCCCTTTGTCCCGGATAGATGGTCCCATTGGGTTTTTGATGGTCAACACAAATGAACTTTGAGTAAATATTAATGTCAATTTAATTATCCTAGTGCAATTCTAAAAACAGTTATTGATATATCGTTAAGTGATTTATCAATAACGATTTTTGGAATTTCATTCGGATGCTTAGATTTACATTAATGTTATCAGAAACCAAATGAGATTATTTTTCCAGGACGGAGATATTACTTTTTAGTTCTGTTGCTGCTAAAGTGTGTTTCTTGAGAATCCACATTTCATTTGGTGGCTAATGGTAAAAGGCATTTACACTATGAGTAGTTGTAATAATTGATTACTCAGTCTTCTGCTTAGGTTTCGTTGTATTCCGTTGTAATGACTGATTTTTCTTAATATTTCCAGCCTCCGATTGGCGAGGGAGAGTGGAAGAACTGGGGAAATGGGTGAGAAAGGAATTTCACGTGAGGGGCAACTCGTGGGATTCAAGTAGCGTAGATATAGCTGCTGCTGGTCTAGGTTGGTTTGCCATTGGACTCAAAGGAGAAGCAAAGCTTGCAGTTTGGACGTATGATGGTATTGATGTTATCATTCGTAAGGCTCTGATTCCTCACAGATCACGTGAGTTTGAAGTTGCTGGCTTTACAGTCTCCAAAATTGTTTCGAAAGCTGACCAAGCTTTAAACAAGCAACCGCGCAAAGAAAGAAAAAGAAACTCGATGATTCAAAAACAGAAGAATCTCCTAATGATACATCATCATCAGTAGCTGATAACTCGCCCCAACTCAATTAGTCAATGGGTTCGGTTGACTTTTTCTTGTCAGATGATACAATGGTGGAAGAATTGGCAACATTGGTGTTTGACTTTTGGTCAAAGTCAAAAGAAATTGCTTGGATAAATTCGGCAACATAGCCAGTTATGGACCGGAGATAATTGTTTTCCTCAAGATCAGAATGTTCTGGTTGGACTCGAGAAATACTGGGCGCAACGGCAACACATACCCTGGTACGTTTTTTTAGGTACATCAATGGTCTCTTCTATAGATTTTTTTTTTTTTTTTTTTCTGGGTTATAGTGGTTGGATTAAAGAATCCATCTCCCATTCCACACATTGTATCCTGCAAAAGCCTTGCTATTGCTACATTTTTCTTGGCAAGTTGGCAGCCACATTTGTAAACTATAGTCGACTTGCATAAATTATTAATTTTTGTTGGAAGGCCTATAATATGCTTCTTCTTTGAAACTTAAAAAAAAAATAATAAAAAAAATTAGTGTTATGTAACATGTATTTTTATCTTTGTTATAGTGTTAATTTAGTTCACTGTCTACCTTGAGGTTTGGACAAGTTATGTTGCCCCTAAACTTTGATTTAGTCTCACTTACCCTCTTTTGTCAACTTTAATTAACTAAAATGACAATTTTACATATTAATCTCCTTCCAAATATTAAAGTAATCACTTCGAAGATTTTGGGCAAAATTGTATTATCCAACATGATTCATGCTCAGCTTTGTGCCGCTCCAAGAGGTTATTTAATACTGATTTTTTTCTTTATTTTTCTATTTTTGGAACAAAGAAGGTCGTTTATTCTAATACTGATGTGACAATTATTGAAGCAATAAAAATATCAATAATTGATTTAAGTTAGAGGTCAAAAGATTATCGAAATCAAATTGATTGTTTAATAACTTGTGATCTCAGCATTTTAATACTCTAATTGCAATCATTGATCTAGTAACCTGGTTTTAGCCCTCTTTGACTTTATATTGTGTTTGTTTTTTGGGTTAATGACAGATTAGGGCCTGAACTGCAGGGGGTGCGTCTAAACGGGGTCTGGGTTTTTTTTTCGCTAGATCAGGGCTCAATATCTAAATTTTTTCGACAGTTAAGGGCTTTTTGACGGAAATCGTTAGAAAAGTCAGTTAAGTGCCATGTGCCGAGCACGTGATACACGGATTGGATGGGTTTGTAATGATATTAGTTAGTAAGGGTTTTAGTGAAATTTTTGAAAACTTAGAGGGCTTAAAAATGAAATAAATATTTTTTCTAAATAATCAAGTATATAATATAATAAAATAAGTAATAAGTAATTATCATATATAAAATAAATTTATTAAAAAATCAAAATTATTAAAAAAAATTAATCTAATAACTATATTAAATATAAAAGGATTTAGATTATTTTCTAAATAATAAATTTAAAATAAAGAAAATTATAAATAATTTTAAATTTTATTCTATGAACATAATATATTACTTTTTAGGTTAAATCAATTGCACTAATGAAAATCTAAAACTTGTTATTGAGTATTGACACAGCATCAACAAGACTATCAATAACATGTTTTAGATTTTCATTAGAATAATTATATTAACCTAAAATCATTGGTCAAAGTTCCTTCGTAGTAACGTCGAAAAAAGTATGAAAGTCATTTTGGGACGGAGTGAGTATAATATTCCTAGAAAAAATTATGAAAGTCATTTTGGGACTATGAAAGTCATTTTGGGACGGGGGGAGTATAATATTCTCAGAAAAAAGTATGAAAGTCATTTTGGGACGAATGGAGTATAATATTCCTAGAAAAAATTATGAAAGTCATTTTGGGACTATGAAAGTCATTTTGGGACGGAGGGAGTATAATATTCTTAGAAAAAAGTATGAAAGTCATTTTGGGACGGAGGGATTATAATATTCTGACTAACCATCACCACACCCACCGCCGCCACCACCACCACCATTGACACCACAATCTATGAACACCACCGTCAACACACCAAAACCACCACCGCCACCACACCACCGTCAACACACCAAAACCACCGCCACCACCTTCATTCTCCCACAACCACATCTTTAGAACTATAATCAAATTTCCAGCTCAATCTTAGAGGAAAAAATCAAAATTCCCAAATCTGGGCTTCAAACAAATCGTAACACACCAAAACCACCACCGCCACCACCCCACCGTCAACACACCAAAACCACCGCCACCACCTTCATTCTCCCACAACCACATCCTTAGAACTACAATCAAATTTCCAGCTCAATCTTAGAGGAAAAAAAAATCAAAAATCCCAAATCTGGGCTTCAAACAAGTCGGCATCTTCATGGGCGAATTTGGTCAGATCTAGACCAGATATTCTTCTCGAATGTCTCGATTCTGCTCGCACAAGAGAGAGGAGAAATTGGTGAGGGTCCGATCGGTTGTCGATTGAAAGGGGAGGAGGGGGGTGTGCGGCTTCAACAAATCTGGAGAAGGGGGTGTTGATGGATTGGGGTAGGGTTTGTTGATTTAGTGGTGGAGAGGGAGTGGGTAGCGCCGGAAGTTCGAGAGAGAGAGAGAGTTGGGAGACGCCGGCAGTTGGAAGTCGCCGGCGTTGGGAGTCGCCGGCGTTGGGAGAGGCGAAATTGGTGAGGTTGGCGTTGGGAGAGACGCGAAACAGAGAGGAGAGGGGGGGGGGTGAGGAGTCTTTTATTTGTGTTTAAGCCCATTATTATTTTAGCCCCTTTAGTTTCACAATGTGCATTAGAACCCTAGATTGCATATATAAATTACAAACACATCCAATCCGTGTATCACGTGCTCGACACATGGCACTTAACTGACTTTTCTAACGATTTCCGTCAAAAAGCCCTTAACTGCCGAAAAATTTAGATATTGAGCCCTGATCTAGCGAAAAAAAAAACCCAGGCCCCATTTAGACGCACCCCCTGCAGTTCAGGCCCTAATCTGTCATTAACCCTTGTTTCTTCACTTTCTTTTTTTAGAATCTATATTTGTTTGGATTAATTCCACAAGGACCCTATGCCCAGATCAAAAGGTTATAAAACCCACCCTATTTGCTTAAGCCCATCTATACCCAAAGTTCAGATCAGAATTCCATCAAAACCCAATGTACCTTTGACCCAGTCAACTTTAATCTCTAAATACCAATTTTACCCTTAGACCAAAATAAAACCCCTTCTTCCTCTCTCTCTCCTCATTTTTTATTTCTTCACTCTCTCTCTCTACATACGCACACACAGTCACAGTATTACCGTCTCCGGCGACGGTAATCGCTATGGCGACCGACGACGATTGCCTCCCACCTCTCTCTGCCCTCTTTCACTTGTGCCGCCATCATCCGACAACTCTCACCGTATTTTCGCAGCAGCACAATCCAGCCGGAATCGTGCCCTAGATTCGTCTAGATCTTCATCTCCGTTCCCTCAAACTACCAGATCCAGGCGTCTCCTTCTTCTCCGATGACCGCCGACCATAAATCACTTTCAGATCTGGTCAGAATTTCTCTCTACCCCTCCAGATCCGGCCAGCTCCCTCCCCTCCCTACATCGCCTTCCCTCCACCGTCTCTTTCCGACCGTTCTTTCTCCAGCTCCGGGCTCTTTGCTGCTTCATGTGTGTTTGGGTTCGAATCTGCTTTTGTGTGTTACAGAAATTTAAGATCTAGACCTGTTTAATTTGAGTTTCAGTATTAACCACTGAATTGATTAAGAAGCCTTCTCCAAGACCTCATCAATTAGAATTGTTCTACACCTGAGTATATATCAATCATATGATTCACTTCAGGTAGGAAGGTGTTTAATTTGAGTTGCATTATTCATATCCTTAGTGGCGCACTGGACTAAGTTAAAATGAAAGGAAAAAATTGTTATTATAGTATCATGTACAGCAAGAAGATAGTGAAGATAGTTGTAGAAGGGGCCAAGTAATTGAGATAGATTTATTATTTTATCAGTAAGAAAGTAGATGAAAAAATCATTGCTAATGCACTCTGGCTTTTTTTTCAAAAATGTTATATTGTCCTTTTTATTGATGTTAAAATTACTCTGATATATCAAAAGTATAAGAGTAGTTTTACCTGAATACATTACATATTAGACTTGCTAATAATATATGAGACTTTTTAATTATGGTTTTTATTTTTTAACAAAATGTGAACAATTATGAAAATTAAATCTTATACCATAGGTATAAGAGTAATTCTAGTCGTATAACTAAGTGTAGGAGCGGACCAGTTAATAAAAGAACAAACTTTGTTATGATTTTTTACTTTTTTAATAAAAGTTGGAAAAAATGAAAAACAAATTGACTCTTATACTCTAATTATAAGAGTAGAACATGTCTTATATGTTAGTTATAAGAGTTTGACCGACATTTGACCAAATAATATTATTTATTTATTTAATAAAAGTTTGAAAATTTGAAAAAATTGACTCTTATACTCTAATTATAAGAGTAGAACTGGTCTTGTACGTCAGTTATAAGAGATTGACCATATTTGACCAAAAATATTATTTAGTTTTTTAATAAGAGTTGGAAAAATGAAAAACAAATTGACTCTTATACTCTAATTATAAGAGTAGAGTAGGTCTTATGCGTTAGTTATAAGAGTTTGACCGACATTTGACCAAATAATATTATTTATTTATTTAATAAAAGTTGGAAAAAGTGAAAAAATTGACTCTTATACTATAATTATAAGAGTAGAACTGGTCTTATACATTATAGTATAAGAGTTTGACTGGATTTGACCAAATAAAATTAATTATTTTTTTATTAAATAAAAAAAGTTAAAAAAATGACTCTCATACTCTAATTATAAGAGGAGAACTGGTCTTATACGTCGGTTATAAGAGTTTGATCAGATTTTGATAATTTTTTTTTTTTTATTAAAAGTTGGAAAAAGTGAAAAAAATGACTCTTATAGTATAATTATAACAGTAGAGAAGGTCTTATACGTCAGTTATAAGAGTTTGACCATATTTGACCAAAAATAGTGTTTATTTTTTTTTATTAAAAGTTGGAAAAAAGTGAAAAAAATGACTCTTATATTCTAATTATAAGAGTAGAGCAGGTCTTATATGTCGATTATAATAGTTTGACCACATTTGACCAGTTTTTTTTATTATTATTAAAAGTTGGAAAAAGTGAAAATATTTTTTGACTTTTATACTCTAATTATAAGAGTAGAACTGATCTTATACGTTAGTTATAAGAGTTTGACCGGATTTGACCAAATTTTTTTTTTTTTTTTATTAAAGTTGGAAAAAGTGAAAAAAATGACTCTTATACTCTAATTATAAGAGTAGAGCATGTCTTATACATCAGTTATAAGAGTTTGACCACATGTGATCAAAAATATTATTTATGTTTTTATTAAAAGTTGGAAAAAGTGAAATTTTTTTGACTCTTATACTCTAATTATAAGAATGGAACAGGTCTTATGCATTAGTTATAAGAGATTGATCGGATTTGACCAAAATATATTATTTTTTATTTTTTATTAAAAGTTGGGAAAAGTAAACATGGGAGAGGGCTGGCTTAATGGGTAAGGTCTCTTTTCAAAAAAAAAAATAAAAAAATAAAAATAAAAATAAAAATGGGTAAGGTCTAGTGTACACATGGTTGGTTCCAAGTTCAACTCTCACACTCTTCATACTCTAATTGGTATTTTCTTTTAATTTTTTTTTGAATGGGTGAACATAGCAGAATGGCTGGCCTGGATCAATTAACGGGCTGGGGGTTGTAAGTAGAGCCGTCAATTTGGGCTGAGCCAATTGGGCCAGCCCGGCCGGCCATAGAATAAAGGTGGGTTAGGTCCTAAATATGCTAACCCAAATACAAGTGTGCCATTTTGGGCTAGCCCATTTGGGCCGCGGGCCAAACGGGTTTAGGGCGGGCCAGCCCACTTTTTTTATTTTCCTTTCGTTTTCCGTCTATCGATGTCGTTTAGTGAATAGTGAACGTGTGCGGTGTGCCTCTAAGTTTTCACTTGTCAATTTCATTCTATCGCCTTTCTCTCTCTCTTCAGCTCTTCTCTCAGTCGACTAGCGCTGCTACTAGTCGCCATCGTCTTCAATCATCATCATCCTCTTCTCTGCCATTCCGGGATCCATCGCCTTCTGGTAAGTCAATACAATGTTTTTGGGACAGTTAGGTAGTTTTCGAGGAATTTTTTTTTATTGGGATCCATTGTCTTTAAACTTGAACATGCTTTTTAATTACTTTGTTTTTATCTTTTTGTTTGTAATCAAAAAATGATATTTGAACTTTATATCAAAATGTGATTATGGACATTATGCTTTAAAAATGTTGATGCCTTGCTTAATCTTTGAGGGATATTCATTAAAAAAAAAACCATTGTAGTCTTAGCTCGCTTGGCCCACCAACCCAAGGTGGGTTGGGTTGGGATTCAATTTTCCCAGCTCACCAAGAATTTGGGCCAGCCCGCCCCGCCTCGTTTAGTGGTGGGCTGTGGTGGGTTGTGCCCGTCCCGCCCCGCCAGCCCATATTGACGGCTCTAGCTGTAAGGTGGAGCAGTTGTGGGTCTGGGGTGGAATAGTAAAGGGTATTTCGGTCCTTTAACTAGCTATGAGTTTATATGGAATTTTCATCTCGGTTTGGGTTCTAATGAGTTTATGATCTGGCTCAGGGGGCCTAGGGTCCAAAGCTCTATTTGTTTCTCTCTTTCACATATGAGTAAGTCTTAAAAAAGAAACCAACTTCTTCCTAATAATAGGACAAAAAGTATTTTTAAAGCCCTAAAAAATGTCAAATTCATAGTTTAAAGTTAATGGTTTTATTTTAAAATTGCTAAATTTGCAAGATTACTATTTTGAAATCTTTCTGTTTTTAACTTATCGACTGATATGATATCAGATAGTTTTATCTCACTATTCAATTTTGTGATTTAAAACAATTAAAACAACTTGAATTAAATCTGCCAATTTTAAATAAAAACTTATTTTAAATATTATAAATTCATGTTATTTGAAAACATATTCTAATCTTTATGGACGAAAGGAGTAACTTGTATAAAGTTTTGGGTTGTAACAGGAACAAATACCCTTTGTTCCGAAATAATATACTAATCATTTTTTAATGATTATTTAATTGAATTTATATGAAAGTCATAGAAAATTGTAATAATTGTTGTGAACTTCTAAAATTATTGTTGATGATACTTTTAATTTTTCATTAAATTTTAATTAAATTAATTAATAAGAAAAAGAGTATCATCTATGACAAATTGAGTACGTACTTTACGCGAGTAGCCTTACTATCCTCCTTATTCTCTATTCATCTACCCTTGAAACACATATCTCCTCATTTTAATACTGATAGATTTTAATATTGATATAGTCAACTTGATTAAATTGTAGCAAAAGATTTGTAAAACTTTATTATTCTAACAAATTTAAAAATATATTAAAGATAGTTATATTGATTCTATATTTGTCAAAAATATTTAGCTTTTACTAAAATTACTGTATTTTAATGTTTTTATTAAAATTGAATAAAATTTACTATCAAAATATTTATTTTGAGGCGGAAAGAGTAGCATGATACTCTTTCGTCCAAAATAAATATCAAATTGATTTGTCAATTTTGAAAAAACTTTGCTTAAGTTATTTGTACAACAATTGATGCACTCTAGTAAAGCTGTTTTAACTTTTCTAAAATAAAAATATAAAAATATGATATTTATTTTCGGGTGAATCAAAATTATGTGATAATTTGATACTGAGAGATGTATATACTCCCTCCGTCCCACCTCACTTGAGATCTAAGAGTCCCTCCGTCCCATCTCACTTGAGACCTAAGAGGTGGGCACGATAACTAAGGAAAAAGAATAAACTAAGGTAAATGTGTGGTAGAAAATGAGGAGAGAGAATGAGTGTGTTAAAAGTAGGTTGGTTGAATAAATTGTGTGATGGAAAATAAAAAGAGAGAATGAGTGAGTGGGGTAGATTAAATATAAAATTATAAAATGATGACCATTTTGGGGAGTCTCAAGTAAAGTGGGACGACCCAAAATGAAAATAGTCTCAAGTGAGGTGGGATAGAGGGAATATATTATTCAAGAACACAGGGAATATCTTCAAATGTGATTAAAATAAGTTACTCCCTCCGTTCCAGAGTAAGAATCTTACTTTCTATTTTGGTACGTCTCAGAGTAAGAGTCATATTCCTAAAATAGCAATGAATCTTTACTATTCACCCCACTCATTCTCTCTTCTATTTTACTTTTATACTCACAACACTAATCAATTCACTATTCTCTCCCACTCATTCTCTTTCATACTTTATTTTGCACTCACAACATTTACATCATTTCCAATGTTTATTAGTAAGCGTGCAAATGAGGGGTATGACTCTTACTCCGAGACGGAGGGAGTAAAAGAGTGATAATAATAAAAATAAAAATAAAAATATAATGAATGAAAATGGACCGTTTTGTGCCATTTTGTTTTATTTGTAAAGTGCAGAATTATTTTGGCAAGGTGGTGTTATCATAATTTCCAGAAGTGAATTGTCACATCCAACTAGTTGAAAATTACTACTCGTAGTAGTTGAGAGAGAGAGAGAGATTTGGTTGTGGGGCCCGATTAAAATGACGCAAGGGCTAGAGGATGAGAAAGAGCGGTTGCTCGCGGTGGCGCCAATCGGCGACGGACCGGCGCTGAGCAACAGCGGCAGCGGCCGGCAGCGCAGACTCAGTCGCCGCTACTCGGTGAACTCATTAAGGAACGAGTTTCTGGCGAGGTTGCCGGATAAGGTCCGGCCAAGTGTTGATCCCGAGTCTTCTTCTCTCCTTCATCTCTCTAAATCTACTGTATTGACCAAAGGTTCTCTCTCTCTCACACACACAATTCTTGAGTTAATTTGTTCAATTTTAGGAACACGCTTTTCTAAATATTGTTTGAGCTGGCTTTGCTAGGAAATCAATAATCGCGATTCCATTTCAATGTTCTTTGAACTACCCCTCCGTCCCAAAATATCTTCTCATTGACATTTTTCATTGTCCCAAAAAATTCTTCATATTTCTACAACCTAGGCTTAGAAGTGCCCAAACCAAACATGACTAGTGACTAGTGAATCAAGTGTTCATATCCTTAAAAAGTTTGAATAATCAAATGTGAAGATCATTTTGGGACGGAAGGAGTATCTCGATATGAAGTTTCTACTGAAATGACATGATTGGATTGATCTTGGCTGTACCTAAACATAGTTTATTCTGTTCATTTCGCCATGAGTTAAAAAAGTAAAATTGGAATTTACAAACTTTTAGAGATTGCAGTGGCTTAATATTAATTGGTAAACGTGATTTCAAGCCAGTGAAAATTAATAGTATGTTTTGTTAATAAGTTATTTTTATACACACACAAACACATATTTACCCAGTATTGTTGACAATACTGAATTGTAAGAGTTCCGATGATGAGAAATTAATTTTCATTATTGTTGTGAGGACTGAATTCTAAGACCATTTTTTTTTTTTGTGAAATTTAGCTCCTATAATAATTTTGCTTATGTTTCTACTGTCATGACTACTTTTTAAGTTATAATTTGTATAATTATGTGTGTGTTCATTTTTTTTTTTAGTCCTTAAGAGGTAAGATAGTTGTAATTGAAAGCATTATGGCCTTATTCATTGGAGCTCAGCACGAAGAAATAAGGCGGAGCCTAGAGTGACAATTTTGTAGCATCAAGTACTCTTCTCACCTTTCTGCTTTCTCATAGTTCCAGCAATTTCTGTTTTTAGGGGAAAAAGAGTACTATGAACGACAATTTGCAACCCTGAAATCCTTTGATGAAGTTGATTCTTTGGTGGCATCGGACGAAATTGAAGGGGAAGATCTTGAAGAACAAGCTCAGCAAGAAAGAGCAATGAGGATCTCCAATTATGCAAATATCTTACTACTGGCATTTAAGGTGAGTTTTCATTACTTGCTTATAATTAAATCATGGATTTAGAGAAGCTTGTCTCTTGAATCAATGTTGGATGGTGAAATTAATACATTGCAGTTCTAGTGCAGTAGAGAGTACTGCTCACCTTTAAATGAATGTCCTTTTTGGTTAACTTATGGCCATTAAGAGGTCAACTTTTTTGCTATGACCCTTCAAACTTTTGTGAATCAACTAAAACCAATTGTGATAAACTTAGTCAAAAGTGAAAACTTAAAATTTACATATTGTTAGGGATAAGATAGTATATTTTGACTGGTCTTAATGTCGTGGTGTGACCTTGCATTCTTGGATTAACAACCTCTCATCCATTCTTCCAATAGTTTTGGTGGACTTGAGATATAGTCATACTGAAGTTTTTATTCTTTGATAAATACGGTCCTGAACACCAATCTTTGAATTTCAAATGTAATTGAAATCTACTACTCCCTCCGTCCCAGAGTATATGTCCACCCACTCATTTGCACGGAGATTAAGAAGTGTTGGAAGTGATGTAAGTGTTGTGAGTATGAAAAGTAAAGTAAGAGTGAGAATGAGTGGGAGGAATTGTAAGTTGATTGGTGTTGTGAGTATAAAAGTATAGTAGGAGAGAGAATAAGTGGTAGGAATAGTAAAGATTTTTTGCCATTTTAGGAAGTGGACATATACTCTGGGACAAACAAAAAAAGAAAGGTGGACATATACTCGGGGACAGAGGGAGTATGATACATGCTTTTTGAAGTTTAGTTTAAAAGCTTGGCAATGCTTTATAGCTGCATAAAAGGCTTAATTTCATTGGCGTTCTTTTTAATTCTTATATATTGATGAAATAATTTCAAACCACTGACCACTCTGTATTATGCAGTTATATGTCACAATAAAGACTGGATCCATAGCTATTGCCGCATCAACACTTGATTCCTTGCTTGATCTGTTGGCTGGTGCCATTCTTTGGTTCACACATCTCTCTATGAAAAATGTCAATATTTATAAGTATCCTATTGGCAAATTGAGGGTGCAACCAGTAGGGATCATTGTCTTTGCTGCTATAATGGCTACACTTGGTATGTTGTTGGGTTTGGGCTCACTTTTGAAATAGATCTTACTCCCTCCGTCGCATAATAAGTTTCACGGACCTTGTAGTGACTGTGACTTGTCAACCTTTTCAGGGTGGTGCTTTCTTTATTTGTATTCTGCTTCTACCTATATAGATTTTCACGAAAACTATTTTCTTTTTTAGAATTGTGACACTTATTTTGAAAATGACCAAAAAGGAAAATGTCACACTTATGTGACGGAGGGAGTATCATTCATTCACTTCTTATTTACTGATGCAGGGTATTGTGTGCGTCATTCCACACCTACTTACTGTTTTTCGGCACACTAGCTTTTTTCCAGTTCATTTAGCGTTATTGAGAGACACTTGATAGGAATGCCAAAAATGGTGCTAATCATTGCGAAGTTTCGATGATCTGGAAGTGACTAAATCCTATCTTAGATAATAACTATATGAATGGTACAATGCAATTCACATGTATCTCTCCGTTTAATTTGTTTAGATTGAGGCAACACAAAATTCTATAGGGGTATGCTGTATGCAATTGCTAAAGATCTTTCTTTAACGTACACTAGTTTAGGGCAAACTCCGTTTTCATCCATTGTACTTTCAGGTGTGTTTCCCTTTTACCATTATACTTTTTTTCTTTCAAAAGTACCATTGTACTTTGGTAAATATATCATTTTAACCCTAAAATCACGGATTGGGGCACGGATTAGTTGCGGATTTAGCCACGGATTTGGGGTTAAAATGATACATTTTTGTTACTACAATGGTATTTTTGAAAGAAAAAAAGTATAATGGTAAAAATGAAACATCATGTAAAGTACAATGGATGAAAACGGAGTTCGCCCCAAGTTTATAATGGAATTGACATTTAAAACAGGGTCATACATCACTCATATAGCTAGTGTAATAATGTGTTTATTGTAACTGTCTTTTCCTTCTAGTGCAAGGTGGCATGATGCATAATAAGTGTTAGAGCAATTGAACAAGACTTGATGAGTAAATAAAGCAATCACAAGAACAGGATTTACGTGGTTCACCAACTTGGCTACGTCCACGGGGAGGGGAGAGAATATTATTATCAATCTGGAGAATTCTTTACAAGATCACACTAATCTATGCTAGCACGAATTTTGGTCACAAAATTCCTGACTGTGCTAAAACCCTAGATCTAGAATTATTGATCTTCTCTGAGCAATCTGTGTTTTTCTGCAGTCCGCAAGACCAGGCGCCCGCCTGCCTTGGACCAAGCGCCCGCCTGAATTAAATCACCCAAGCGGCTCAACTTTCTGCCCACAGGAGCGCCCGCCTGGGTCTACCCGAGCGCCCGCTCGCCTACCTGTTCGGGTGCTGCTGCTCCTTCCTTTTTTTCTTTTGTCTTCGTTTCTGCTCTGTCTAGGCATTATGAAACCATCTGTTGTACAATCCTATAATATGGCGTCCCACATTCAAAGGCATTATCCCAACAATCTCCACCTTGACTTTGAATCTCCATGACAACAAACCTTTTCTCCCCCCTCGCCTCTACTGCTATCTAATAGCTGCGAATATTCAACAAGTCCAAACAATATTGGAACTTGCTTCCCGTCACGAGTTTTGTGAACATGTCTGCAGGGTTGTTCGCCGTCCCTACCTTCACCTTTACCCGTTTCTCATCCCTTAGGAAATGATATCTGACATCCATGTGCTTGGTCTTCTCATGATGAACCCCAAGATTGCTGATCAATCCCTTCAACCATATTCCTTCCTTAGCGGACTCTGTCAATGCCACGTATTCTGCCTCTTTTGTAGACAACGTCACTGTCGTCTGCAATCTAGCCTTCCAACTGACAACTGACCCACCAAGCGTGAACACATATCCGGTCTTCGATCTTCTTGAGTCAACATCACCCAAATCTGAGAAACCCTTGACTGCACATTCTGTCCCATCTCCACAGACGAGTCTGACGTCGCTAGTGCGCACTGTAGTATACATCAAACTACCAACTGCACTAGCATAGGATACTGGAGCCATATACTCTTTCTCCTCAACCGATTTGGGCCCAAACGCGACTGTATGTGCATTCACTGCACTCGGAGTATCTATAGCCTTAGCTGTCGACCCACCAAACCTTTCTGAAACTTTCTTGATGTATCTTTTCTGGGATAAGAACAGTTTCCGTTTGGCTCTGTCTCTATAGATCTCCATACCCAGAATTTTCTTCGCGTTACCCAAACCCTTCATCTCTGCGACCAATAAGCCTTTCGACTTCTGAATCTCTGACTTCTTGACTGCTGCTATCATATAGCTGTCAAATCTCTTGTACCACTGCCTAGGCGATTGCTTCAATCTACAAACTTGATCTTCCTTACCAGGAACTTGGAATCCTTCCGACTGTATCATGTATATCTCTCCCTCTATTGCTAGCAACACTCTGATCGAAGTGTGTCTGACCACTGGTGAGAAGATCTCATTGTAGTCCACCCCCTCTCTCTGTGTGAAACCCCTTGCAACAACGCAAGCTTTATACTTGATCCCCTCTGCCGGTGACATCCCTTCCTTTCTCTTGAAGATCCACTTGCAAGTCACAATCTTTCTGCCTTCTGGCCTTGTGGTCAACTCCCAAGTCTGATTCCTGTGAAGAGACTCCATCTCATCACCCATAGCCGCATACCACTGAGATGACTCTGAACATGTATCTGCTTTATTGAAAGTAGAGGGTTCCATAAGAACGGACTCCACTTCCTCAGCAACCAGCAGTGCATAAGACACCAAGTCTTCAAATCCATACCTCTCCAGAGGCTTCCCGAGATTAGCTCTTCTAGACCTTCCTTTTGCTAACCCATATTCCTCGGGAACTGAACTTGAACTTTCTGGTGCATCAGTCTTTGTCTCTGTTGGTGGATCCTGATAAACATCTGACTGTGGAACAACTAACTCTTCAGTATCTTGTTGCTCCACCTGTTTTTCAACACCGCCAACACTTGAAACAATCATGGATTTACCAGTCCATTCCTCATCGGGAACTTTGAGGCCAATACCAGCGTAAGGTCCATGATTAATCAAGTAACATGTTGTACTAACCGCTTTTGCCCAGAAACGCTTAGACAACTCTGCTTTGGAGAGCATGCACAACACTCTCACAAGCAATATCTGATTCATTCGTTCTGCTACACCATTCTGCTGTGGCGTGCCTCTGATGGTGAGATGTCTAGAAATCTCTACCTCTCTGCAAAACGAATCGAACTCAGTACTGCAGAATTCCAAACCATTATCTTTCCGGAGTTTCTTGATCTTCTGGTCACCTAGAAGATCCCTTTTAGCCAGCTCATGCATCCCTCGAGTGCTCATGTGACCGAGCCTGATGTGCCACAGCTTAGACATATCTCCCTCGTTCACCTCTTCTGATGCAACCATAGCCGACCCTGCAAGCGTCTTTCCTTGGAGGAAATACAAGAAGCCCCGCTTAAGGCCTTTCAGCATCACTTCTGAACCGTTACAGACACTAACTGCTCCACCTTTACCTTTGAAACTGAACCCTTTGCTGTCTAACTGACTAAGAGAAATCAGATTCTTCGTCATATGCGGAACGTGTCAAACCTCGTTCAAAGTGACAAACCTACCATCATGAGTCCTGAGCTTGATCGAACCAATACCGACAACCCTGCAGACTGTACTGTTGGCCATGCTTATATCACCGCCAACTATCTGCCTATAACCGGTAAACCGTTCTCTCCTAGGACTGATATGGTAAGAAGCTCCTGAATCAAGAATCCACGCATCAGATGCGCATGCTGATTCTGATGTTACTAGAGCATGATCCTCATCTGAACTTCAATCTCTGGCCGTCATGGCCTCTGCTGTGACTGGTGCCTTGCCTTGCTTCTTTTTGGGACAATCGAACTTCCAATGCCCCCTTTCTTTGCATAAATTACAGATATCCCCAGGTTTCGGACCCTTCTTATGTGAAGAATTACCTTGATTGTTCTTCTTCCCACTAGAACCCTTGTTACCACCACTATTGCTAGCAACCAAACCTGATGACTGGGTACCTGTCTCATTCCCACTCGCCTTTCGGCGCAATTCCCTCGTCTTGAGAGAAGTTTTCACTTCCTCTAGAGAGATACCATCCTTACGATATATGCACGAATCGACATAATGTTCATAAGACATATGTAAGGATACTAAAAGCTGCAAGGCTGCATCCTCGTCATCCACAACAACTCCTATATTACGCAGTTCAAGTAATGCATAAGTAAATCTATCAAGATGATCATTAAAGGGCATACCTTCAGTCATACGACAGTCATACAGTTTCTTCTTCAGGTATAACTTGTTGGTCAATGAACGTGTCATGTACATATCTTCCAACTTTAACCAAAGATCGCTTCCGGATTATGTTCCTGCAACATTGGTTAGGATCTCATCATCCAACTGTCTGATGATCTTGGCGTGAGCCTTCTGATCTAACTTCTTCAATGCTGCTGCCTCCTTCGCGGCTGTCTGCTTGTCCTTCTCTGACTCTTCTGTGGTGATCGCCTTACCCTTGGGATCCTTGCGATCCCTGATTGCAATCTCCAACTGTTCCCATAAATCTTTGTCTACCAACAAAGCCTTCATCTTGATCTGCTAGAGAGAAAAACTATTCTTCCCATTGAACTTGTCGATCGAATCTGCTTCTTGACCCATCTTCTCGTTCTCTGCAGTGGAATCCCTGAATCTCTAACCACGAACCAAAGCTCTGGTGCCACTTGTTACCAGAGCTCTGATACCACTTGTTAGAGCAATTGAACAAGACTTGATGAGTAAATAAAGCAATCACAAGAACATGATTTACGTGGTTCACCAACTTGGCTACGTCCACTGGGAGGGGAGAGAATATTATTATCAATCTGGAGAATTCTTTACAAGATCACACTAATCTATGCTAGCACGAATTTTGGTCACAAAATTCCTGACTGTGCTAAAACCCTAGATCTAGAATTATTGATCTTCTCTGAGCAATCTGTGTTTTTCAACCTCTTCTTTCTTGTTATGATGATAGCCTTTATGTATACTAGTCATAACCTAACCCTGAAGACATAAGGAGTCCTAAATTTGAGTCCCAAAGGAAAAACCACGTTTTTCTGCAGTCCGCGTGCGTTGGGCCTGATCTGCCTTGGACCAGGCGCCCGCCTGCCTTGGACAAAGCGCCCGCCTGAATTAAATCACCCAAGCGGCTCAACTTTCTGCCCACAGGAGCGCCCGCCTGGGTCTACCCGAGCGCCCGCTCGCCTACCTGTTCGGGTGCTGCTGCTCCTTCCTTTTTTTTTTTCTTTTGTCTTCGTTTCTGCTCTGTCTAGGCATTATGAAACCATCTGTTGTACAATCCTATAATATGGCGTCCCACATTCAAAGGCATTATCCCAACAATAAGGTATCATCAGGAAGCTTAAAGTTATGTATTCATCATCCACAACAAAATGCACATGCATTTTCTTCTTATATACATTTCTATTATTAAAAAGTGCATGCATTTGAGATTCTAAACCCTAGCACCGTGCTATGAGTCTATCTAAGCAAACTTTTCAAAGAGCAAAATGGTGTAGAACATTCTTAACATCCTGAAAAGTGAAAGTTGCTTAAATTTCTACTCTTTCCAGCCTCTTGCAGAGTGGAAACGTTTTCTTTCAAGTAAAGAAGCTTACATGTCCTGTTACATTTTAGGCTTTCAGGTACTGATCCAGGCTGTGGAACAACTAATTGAAGCTGAAGTTCCTGAAAAGTTGACCTCAGATCAATTAATATGGTTGTACATAGTCATGATAACTGCAACCGTGGTGAAACTTGGCTTATGGCTCTACTGCAAGAGCTCTGGAAACGACATTGTTCGTGCCTACGCAAAGGTACTTACATAATTATGATCAAGGGTTTGTCTTTTTTAAGTCGACTTGCTAAAATGTGGGAATTCTATGAACAGGATCACTATTTCGACGTAATAACAAATATAGTAGGATTAGTTGCAGCTGTTCTTGGCGACAAGTTCTGCTGGTGGCTCGATCCTGCTGGTGCCATTGTACTTGCCATCTACACTATCACCAACTGGTCTGGAACTGTCTTGGAAAATGCAGGTAGCTACATCGTTCATAGTTATTTGAATTCATAACTTCCACATGAAAGATAAATAGTCATAGACATAGCCTTATACTTTTGAACAGGCACTTTCCAGCAGCTACTGATTTTCGCGCATGCCCCCCTTACATGATCAAATCCGTCTTTCCTTTACCCGTATTAATCACGATGAACTCGTAAAGGCCATGATAAGGGTGTTATTCTGTCAAGCTGTTTAACTGGTTTCTGCAATGGAATAAGGCATTAATCTTTTCAAGCGTTGTAAATGATACTTCAATCTCATTGCACCACTAAAACCTTAAATATTTAATTTTACCTAAAAGTTTGTTGAATTTGTTGGAAATGTGGATCCTATTCAAGTTAGGAAATAGGTTATCCTATTAGATCACGGTGCTTGTTCCATTGGAAATTTCGTGGAGTAATTGGACTAGTAATCCTACTGTAACTTAGAATTACTAGAGACTAGTTGGAATTGGAGTGGAATTGGTATACTTGGTGGATAAAGATTTGAACAATCCCTGTATAAAGAGATCTAGTATAAGTACACCGAAAATCCAAGAGACTTGACTATTCTTTCTAAGCTTTGAGAGAAATGTTATCAAACGGATTTGGGAGGCAAACACATGTGACGGATTTGAGCATTGTATCCAGTTATTGATAATGTTAAATCAAATAAACCCGTCATCAAAGTGAGGATGTGTGTCGATTTGACTTTATTGCAATAACATGAACTTAGTAATCCTACTGTAACTTTGAATTACTAGAGACTAGTTGGAATTGGAGTGGAATTGGTATACTTGGTGGATAAAGATTTGAACAATCCCTGTATAAAGAGATCTAGTATAAGTACACCGAAAATCCAAGAGACTTGACTATTCTTTCTAAGCTTTGAGAGAAATGTTATCAAACGGATTTGGGAGGCAAACACATGTGACGGATTTGAGCATTGTATCCAGTTATTGATAATGTTAAATCAAATAAACCCGTCATCAAAGTGAGGATGTGTGTCGATTTGACTTTATTGCAATAACATGAACTTAGTTTGACGAGAAAAATGTATGTTATGAGGTTTGTGTGCGTTGTAAAATGTATCAGTCGGTTGTCTACTTTAAGTTGGAGATGATATCGTACTTGAATCGCAGCTCATGTGGTTCTTAGACCTAATTATGGCTGTGGTACCACATCAACATGTATTAAAGATGAGGGCTCTCGACCTTCAATTAAGGCTTTGAATGTTCATTGTATTTGAAGCATGACACTCATATGTGCCACCTTTTGAATGATATCTTTATGCAGTATCACTAGTGGGAAAATCAGCACCTCCTGAAGTACTGCAAAAGCTGACGTATCTCGTCACAAGGCACCCTCGAGTCAAACGTGTAGATACAGTCCGTGCTTATACTTTTGGCGTCCTGTATTTTGTAGAGGTTAGTCATTCTACTGTCTCTTTCCTACTTTTTTTTCTTCTCTGTAAATGGAGGTTATAAAAATGTCTGTTAAGAATAGGAACATCATCAGTAAGACTGAAACCATGTTCATATTCTGGTCTGAACACAACATCTGTGATTAAATTTTGTTTGTGCACAGTTTTATAATACACTCCCTCCGTCCCACAATGATAGTCGCACTTGACTATTCAATATTTTTATTGACATGATTATCCTTAATGAATGACAACAATTATGGAACTTCATTAAGAAGCCTTGTTGGTGTTGCCCTTCTTAGATAGGGTAGTTTTGGAAGTTCACACTTTTATACCCTAATTATAGAAATGGGACTATCTTTTTGGGACAAATAAAAATGAAAAGTAGGAACATCATTCCAGGATGGAAAGAGTAATATCTGTAACTTGTAACTCATAGTTTTACACAGCAAAATCATTAGTTTTATAAGTATATTTGTTGAAAACAGGTTGACATCGAGCTCCCAGAAGATCTACCATTGAAAGCAGCACATACAATAGGAGAGACACTACAGATAAAGATTGAAAAACTCCCGGAGGTGGAACGAGCATTTGTTCATGTAGATTTCGAGTGTGGTCATAAACCAGAGCACAGTGTTCTGAGCAGGCTTCCCAACAATGAGTCTTGAGAATACCGGGCGATTATGAGTGGTATATGGTAAATATTTGTATATTAGCATCATCTTCTGTCTGACATTTACATTTGAAGTTCCTTCGGTTACACCTAAAATTTGCTTCTCTGAATAATCAATACTCCAAGTACCAGTTTTGTTGCCCAACTTTATTTAAGCAGTTGGGCATTTATAGGATGATAGCATCATCCTGCTAAATGCTAATGAATGTACTGATATTATATACTCCTTCCGTCCCAAAATGATCTTCTCACATGGCTAGTGAAGCAAGTGTTAGCATTCTTAAAAAAAAAAGTTTGAATAGTCAAATGTTTAGATCATTTTGGGACGGAGGGAGTACTTTCAAATATACTTTGCATACTTCTTTCGATTTATTTCAAATTATCTTGTCATTTTAAGTTTTTCATTTAAAGTTAAAATAGAAACTTTTTACTCCCTCTGTCCTTAAATGATATGTCCATTTATTTTTTTTATTCCCCCCCCCCCCCCCCCCCAAAAAAATGAATGTCTTTTAACATCGTATTTAAATGTTCTTTTACCATTTTTTTTTACTAGTCTCTTTATACTTGGCTAAACTAAATGTTTGAAAAGTGGAATACAAGAATACAGTATATAATAATCTTTGCCATTAAATTACATAAAAAGCAAAGATTTTCAAAATGTCCTTTAATAAAAATAAAATAAAATTTAGACATTCATTTAAGAATTCATTTAAAAATAGAGACAACAATATAATTAATTCATGGGAGGATAGGATCTGTTTGTCTTACTCACATTAATAACTTAATTACTAATAAGTCTCTACTTCACTAATAATCTCTACCCAAATCAGTAGGGGTGGCAAATTGGGTGTTTTGGGTTTACCCATTAAAGTTAAAAATCCATTAGATATCCGGATATTTTAACTTTAATGGGTACACCCAAAACACCAATTTTGCCACCCCTACAAATCATAACCAGATGCTCCAGCGAGCCATTGGATGGAGATCACATCTCTCCATCAATGTCTGATACTCTTTCTGTTCTAAAATGATCTTTACATATATTTTTTTGGTTAATACGAGCAATAATTTTAAGTTAGTTTAATTATATTAATAAAATTCTAAAACTTTTTATTGATAATGTTGGTCCCAAACGAACAACAAGGGTATGAAAAATAGCTAGAGGGGGTGAATATTTGTTTTAAAATTCTTTTCGTACCCTTTTGCAAAGCAATGACGTATGCGCACAACTCACAAAATTGGCCAAGTATAGCGAGCAGGTAAAGTGTGAAATGCACAACGGAGTTTTAAGAAGGATAAACTACTGCGCAGAAAAGGTTGCGCAGGAGTGAGACGCACGCTAGTTTTGGCTTAAAGAGTTGCGCAAAATGTAACTAAGGCAGTATCATACAAACACAGTTCAGTCAATGCAAAGTAATCTACAAAGATCAAACAAAGCAATAATTCAGAAAGTAATAAGCAGTAAGTAAATAGCAGAAAGTAAAGACGCGCTATTTGGAGAGGTTCGATAAAAAATATCTACGTCCTCTACCAAGATGGTTAGTCTTGGATTTCTAACTAAGATATTTATATTAGTTTGAGGAGCTTTTACAAGATTACAAAGAATCAAAACTCAAATCTAAATCTATGATTTAAAGAGCAAACCCTAGACTAAACCGGTGTTTCTCAAGCAGTAAGATCTATGTGATTAAAGCTTCAAGTGGTGTGTGTGTGTGTGTGTCACAAATTCTGGGCTCTTTGAATCTAAGAGATGGAGAGCACAAGAATTCTGGTGTTACAAGGCTTAGGATCTGGGCAGGAGTTTGAAGGTTGTTCTTGTGAATCTGAGATTTTAAGCAGCAATCTTCAGAACTTGAAAGTTTCTCTTTGGAAGCAAAAATTCAAGCAACTTGAAAATGAAGAAGAGTATGTTATTTACAGCAGAGAGCTAAAAACTAGCCGTTGGTGCTCTGAGCAAGGACAATGAGCTGGCACAATGTGATTGGTGCCCAGGTGTCCTTTGTAGCCGTTGGAGACTAAGCATGAAGACAAAATTAAGATCTTCTTCTAGAAGGATGACAGATGTCTTCATTTGAAATCTTTCATCTAGGGCATCTCCATCGTTGGATTTGCTGAGTGTGCTTGTTTTGTCGTTTCTGCAAACCGTAGATACCCTGGGAAAACCCCACTTGGCTAGAGCGGTGAATTATCCTAGGATGTCTAACTGATTTTAAGAGTCGCCACCTATGTTTTAGAGGAACATAAGAAAAACCTAAAAATAGCCAATTTTATATACAAAACCAGAGATTCGGGAAAAGATGGGTTCGGGGGTTAGGTGACGGAGTGGGAAGTACTTAAACACCCACTCCGCCCCGCTTACGCGGGTCTTGCTACTTTTGGTGTTCTAATGCATGAGAAAGTCCTTCGATTTATTAATATACGAGTGCTAACAATTACAATGAAAAGAAATGGGAAATTTATAAAGGAAAATAAAAGAGAATTGTTTTATTTATTTAATGGTAAAGATTACATGTCAAACTATTCTAACAATTATATTAAGAAAAGAATGGTAAATTAAAGTAAAGATTAAAATGTAGGGAGATAACCTTAACCAACTTTAATGTAGTAAAGTGGTCATTTGATCATGTCCCAATTGATGGGGATTGCATACATTACTAAGACATGTAAAATAAGAGAAGAAGAATAAAGTACCTTAAGAAAGAGGACTTCAAACTTGGACTTGAAAATGGTGTTGTTGTAGAGAAATTGTTGTGTAGAAGCGCGCGCGGCCCGTTGACAGTGTCGGAGGCGCCCGCGGGTGAAAATAACAGAATGACAGAATGACTCTAAAAGTTAACTCTGTTATGCAGTTTAGTCCAAAACTAACGGAATCAGTTAGGAACTTAACGGAAGTAAAAGAAATTAAAAAAAAACAAGTTAAATAAAAATACTATGTATGCAATCGGGGTGAGAGGTCTAAAGCGGGGTGTCTACAGAGCCCATCGGCGACGTGGATTACATAGCAAAACGCGTCGACGAAAGAAAGACAACCGCCGAGGACATCGACAAGAGAAAACAAAGACTCGATAAAACATGAATTTGAAATTTGCGAAGGATAGAGGGTGCGCTCCCTGTGTGAGCGGCTTTATTGATATAGAAAGGATATGGCGGGATCCGTTTTTCTGAAGCGGGATCCGTTTGCTGATGCGGGATCCGTTTGCTGGATCCGTTTGCTGATGCGGGATCCGTTTGCTGAAGCGGGATCCGTTTGCTGAAGCGAGATCCGTTTGCTGATGCGGTGTCCGTTTGCTGAAGCGGGGGGTCCGTTTGCTAAAGCGGGGTCTGTTTGCTGAAGCGGGGTCTGTTTGCTGAAGCGGGATCCAGGATCCATTTGCTGATGCGGGATCCGTTTGCTGAAGCGGGATCCGTTTGCTGATGCGGGATCCGTTTGCTGAAGCGGGTCCGTTTGCTGATGCGAGATCCGTTTGCTAAAGTGGGATCGGTTTGCTGATGCGGGATCCGTTTGCTGATGCGAGATCGGTTTGCTGAAGCGGGATCCGTTTGCGGATGGCGGGAACCGAGGCTCCGTCTGCCTATATGTGATATTGTTGTGTTGCTTGATGGAAAGGTGGTGATTTTGCGGCTCACCATGGACCGAGTTATTGTCATTGAACTGTAATTGTTTGACTCTGTGGGATGCATGTGTAGTTGACGGTGGATCACTTTCTGCTGGGGATGAAGTACCTTGAGTTGCAGATGCTGTTAACCTTGTGGTGGTAGCTGTTAAGTGTGTGCTTTGCAGGTATATGTGCTTGTGACATGTATGAGATGTGAAATGGCAGTTATGAGAGAAATTGTGCTTGTGGTGTGATGTGATTTGAAGGCAGTTTTGCATGAGAGAATTTTTGTAAGAATGGAGAAAGTGATTTTGTGTGCGGTGTGATTTGAGGAAAGCCTCGGATGTATTCATAACTTCACTTACCATTTCCGTTGGATGGATTAGTGTTGTGGTGGTGGATGCCTTGATGCTTTTGATGAAGAATGTCCATGCTTTGGATGGAGAATGATGATGTTGGTGATGATGAATTGTTTTTGCTTTTGATGGAGTGTAGGTGAGATGGTATTCTGGGTGATGGGTTGGTCGTGCCAAAAGGCTGCCTACGTATCCCTTTAAGAGAATCAGGCCAGCGTAGTTCAAGGATGATGGAGAGTGCTGGGGAGGAATGCTAGGAGCAAAGCAAAAAGAAAACACATAATTTTATGCAAGAAAAGAAAAAAGAAAATAAAATCTTTTTTTTTTTAATTCATGGGTGAACCATTTTAACCATTGTGTGTTTGTAAAGCCAATCCAAGATCAAGTCATGTTCAATCGAAGTCCGGATTGCCTTGCTTGAATTCTGTCGTCGTTGCCGTTGTGTCCAACGAAAAGTGATTTCTAGCCCCAAGAGATGTGTCAGTTATGGGGCTCCAAAAGACATTCGATGCCGAGATAAGGGGTTGCTGATTGTAAAGCCCCTCGAATGCTGAACTTTGAGTGGCTTATGAAGCCCCAAGATGAATCAACCTTAGCCCATTCAAATAAACTGCCTTTTGTTGTCGACTAGGGCAAGCTCCAAGAGAAGATCATTGATACCAAGCTTCGAGAGATTACTAGGCCCCAAGTGTCGTGGGCTTGTTGTTTGCGAGCTTGTAGATGGCGGGATGGAAAGACCTTTCGGTGTGAAGCCCCAACTTATCTTGCCATTGTATTGAGAGCAGATGCACCATTGGGTAGAACTCATGAAAGTGATCTTCCTCTTGTTCGGAGATGAATGGCCCCCTTTTTTTTGTGGTTGGTACCCAAGTGGCGGAGGGTCCATGTTGAAAATGTAGTACGGTCTTCGGGAGACGTCTCGTGGGAGATGGTGATGTTGTTGCAGATGATAAGGTCTTGGTGTGATAAAGTCTCGAACGGTATGTTTGCTTGAGTCTTCTTGAGTTGAACCGACGGCGGATCTTCGGATGCAGCCTGTGCTTTTGATCTTGGAGAAGGGAGTGCTGTATTGCAGAAACATTGGGATTGGCCGTAACTCTGCTTATAGAGTTATCATATTGGCATTGCCCGCTATAACTCAGCCGGGTGAGTCTAGCATATTGAATCTTTTTCCTTTTCTCTAAGACTTCCTTCATAATCTCGCTGTGAGTTCTAACAAGAATCATCAAATTCATTCATATCATCGGAGCCCTCATTTAAAACCAAGAGACCTTTGACTTGAGGTGTTGGGAGACCCTTGAAGCTTGATCTCTTTCATATAAGACTTCTCCACATTGCATTGCTTGAGCATTGTTGTCCCAAAAGACTGTCGGTTGCGAAGCCCCGATATTGCCCTTTTCTTGTATCACTGTAATGCCGTAGCCCAAAAGATTGTAGATTACGCAGCCCCTTGAGACCTTCGGTGCCGAATTGAGGAAGCTTCCAATGTTGCACATGACTCCGCCGGGGACACTGAAGTGAATTTATTCTTGCCGATGGAGCCTTTAAAACTTGATTGTACCCCCTAGAGTGATACCATTGATTAGGAGTGGAACGAGAAGGGCCTATCCTTGATCGGGGGAACAAGTATGAGCATACATGACAAGAAGGTGCTTCTCTACATTCCTTTTGAGAGACTTTGAGGATAGTCTTACACATCTTTCTTGAGCGTAGCCCTAGGGCTCATTAACTATCAAATGAAGCAATAGAAGTTTTCTTTCTTGAGTCACATAGCCCCTAGGGAGTTATCACTTGTTGAGAAAAACAAGAGACTCGTCCTCGTGTGGGGGAACAAACACAAGGGGACATGGAAAGAGCTACTCCATTCTCGGGAGTCTTTCGGCATACTTTAGAGGGACATGCTTGTAGAAGCTTGAATTACATGTTGTTGCTCGCTGCCCAAACCAACTGACTAGCTGGGGATTATTTTGTGCAACCTCGTACCCCTTCAATGATAGGCTCGTTCTCGAACGGATCTTGGTTACCATGGGCTTTCTTTCACATGAGCCCAAAGATGCACATTGCAAGAACAATCTTTCCAATAACCCAAAATGACATTTGATGGTGCCATATCTCCTCAAGCCTTTTGCAATTCCAAATTTAGCTCGGTGGGGATTGATTGCTGAGGAGACCCAATGTAGAACTTGTGCAGTTGTCTTCCTTAGAGGCCGGAGATCTCCATTTCTCTTTCCCTTCTCTCTCTCACTCTCTCATTTTTTTTATGACTCACACTGTTTTTTTGCCTAAACCGCCCTTTCGGGTTTTCAATCTAGCGGGCATCTCTTTTACGTTTTTTTTTTTTGATTCAATTGATGAGGAAGTGTGCATTGACTCTAGATGAGGATGAGAGACATGTGATTTTGCGGTGAAGACCTCTTGTCACTAAAGATGAGTGACATTGACTTGACTAGGGAAGTGTCCTTAGTATTGACTTTGTATATATTTGTTGAATGACTCACGAAGGCAAGTAAGTCATTAAGAGAGAAGAGAAGGAAAGCCCCAATTTGATTGCAAGAAATTGAGAGTATGCAGAAAGAATAGAAGCCCTAGACTCGACAAGGAACGGAAAGTGATTCCAAATCTAGGAAAGTTGTTCAATCTTGAGGTGATTAATTAATTGGCAAATGAATCGTACAAAGATGTCTTGACAAGTTCGATGAAGGCCGATCACCATAACGCGCTAGGGCTAAACGTATCTTCTTTCTTGCATGAGACCGGACCCAAAGGTTGCCTACGTTCCTCCAGTGTAGAGGCTCATGTCACCGTAGTTCTTGTGGATTCTCCATTTGCAGTGATGAATTGTTGCTTCGTCGTGATTGTTGTCGACGTTGCTTCGTCCTTCGTTTGGTGGAATGATGTTGTTGTTGTGAACTTCTTTGAATAAAGGGGGATTTTTTTTTTTTTTTTTTTGTGCTCTAACTTTTGCCTAGGTTGATTTGAGGGTTTCAACCTAGCGAGTTTTTTTTTTTTTTTTTTTTTATATCCCCCTTTGAAACATTGCTTGATTTTTCCATTGTCGTTGCTTCACCTTGCTTTGGCTTGATTTCGCTGTTGATGATGTCGCCTTCGTCACGATGTTTAGCCCCTAGGCGTTCGAGTGACGGCCTTCGTTCCAAAACTTGTTTAGACATCTTTTCATCATTTTGCCAAGAATTAAATTGAGCGACTCGGAATAGTGTATGTGGACAAGAACGACTTTTTATTCGATGAGTCAACATTTAACACGAATTGGACGAAAGAAAACTTTAATGCACACTTAAGAGGACTTTTGACTCTTTTTTTTTTTTTTAATCCTATTTCTAGGTAGAGAAAGAGAAACAGAGATTGCTGTTGTAGTCCCCATTGTCGTTGTAGTCTTCCTTGCGGCATGATCTCTTGTTGATACCCTATTTCAAATCTGAGCCCCTTCCTTGATGAGTTCATGCATGCTCTCACTCTTTAACTGTTGTTCTTCACCCATGGTAAATTCACCATTGTCAATCAAGTCTTGGATGATGTTGCGGATGGAGAAGCAATCCTCGGTGAGGTGACCGTTGCATAGGTGATAGTCACACCACTTGTGGTGGGCATGGTTGCGACGCAATGGTTGTGGTTGCTTGTACCCTTGGAGAGGAGAAATTTGTCCCTTTGCTTTGAGATCTTCATAGGCCTTGGTGACAGTCATGCCTTGGGGGGGGAGTGTACACACGGTCGTTGGTAGAGCCTTTGTGACTCTTGAGAGGCGAGCCACTTGAACATGCCTTATCGTTGACCTTTGCCTTGTTGTTGGTGAACTCTTGCAAACGAACTTTAAGTTCAGACATTTCTTCCTCATGAATTCTCCTCTCGAGATCAAGACGGTCTTGCCACAAATCATCCTTGCGGCGGGCATCCTCGACAAGTCTATCCATTTGTTCCCCCATGGCTCTTATTATGTTGAAGAGCCTTTTGTTGGACACTCATTCTCCGTTTTTTCAGTCTTTTGATCAATCTCATTCTCCGTTTTTTCAGTCTTTTGATCAATCTCATTCTCCGTTTTTTCAGTATTTTGATCAATCTCATTCTCCGTTTTTTTCAAAGTATTCTCACCCTTGTTGTTGTTGCCGCTTGAAGCCATTGGACCTATGGAGAGAACACGGTTGATCTTAGGTTGGCCCCACAAATACCTTTTGAATCAAATGATTTAACCCACGAACAATTGAAAAGACTCAAACCACATAAAGAAAAATGACTATTTTTTTTTATTATTTTCAAAGTCGGAAGGACGTGGTCCTTTTTGGGGTTTCTAGAAAAATAGTGGAATCGTCACACTAGTATATAGAGCATCTCGCGGTCCCATATACTCATCGGATTCCACCATGCTTGTGATTCCTACATGTGTCGGGATTAAACTAAATTAATGTAGTAAAGTATACATGTGGGGACGGATTTTTATTTTCGTCCATAATAACCACTTGGGGACGGAGTTTTATTTCGTCAATTGCAACAAATTGGCATGTATGATTTGAAGACATTAGTTTAGGGAAATCTCGGCACACAAAAACCGACTTAGTCACGGAGTGTTAGACCCTAGACTAGAATTGTGTGGCTTGTTCTCGGCTAAAGAGAGTCTTAAAGGTCACCCCCGGCATGTAGTCTTGAACTACGCCACGAGCTTAGGTTGACCGCTTCGAAAGAGTCAAGGTCGGGTGGAGCTTGAAACTTTCTAGGACGGGCCTCGACGGGTTTGGGGTTGGACTTGTGTGACTCGATTGTGAACAGTTGATAAGAATTGTGCGCGTAGTGTGAGGTCTAACAAGTGACAAAAATATATTTTTTTAAAGAAATAATAAAAAACAAATAAGCACGTATTGACAACTTTCGAATCACCCGTGTGACCGATAAAAATAAAACAGAGAATTAAAATATGGTTTTGTGCAGGCCCGGTGCCCACACACTGTCAAAACTGCTCTGTTCTGTTCTGGAAAGTTTCCCAGACGCACGCGCTTTATGCTGTGAGGATGGGAGGCGCGCGCCTTAGGCACTAGAGGGCAGAGGCGCCCGCTTCTGGGCAGTACCTGCAAATAAGTGGGTTCAAGGGACTGCCTTGACCCTAAATAAAAAATTCTTTCCCCTGCAGACATTGTTAGCACAGAAACATGGAATTGAAGGACAAGACGGAAGGCGGGCGATTCTGGTAATTGGGGTCGGACGCGCGCGCTTTAGGCCAAGAAGGCCAGAGGCGCGCGCTTCCTGTTGGAGTAGAGATCCTCAAAGGAACAAAAAGGAGAATTCCAGGCGGAGGGAGCGAGCGGGCGCTCGGTGACCAGCAGGCGGGCGCTCATTTGGACAGTAGGTTTGGTTCTTCGGAAATCAAAGGCAGGCGGGTGCTTGGGGTAGTCCAGGCGGGCGCCTGGTCCGCTGACGGGATTTCGGGATTCTTTTTTGTTTAGGTTTAGATCTTATGGTTCTGACTACGGGTTTTGGAGGATGCAAATAGAGGATCTCTTGTACAACAAAGATCTCTATAAGCCTCTAAAGGGAGTCAAGCCAGAAGGAGAAAAGCAGGAAGATTGGGATCTCATGGATCGGAAAGCCCTAGGGGTGGTTAGATCTACTTTGTCAAAGTGGATCGCGAAGACTACCAAGAAGGCAAAAACCACAAAGGAGCTATTGGATTATCTTACTGAGAGATTTAAAACTCCATCTGCTGCAAACAAGGTTGATTTGATACGCAAGATGTGTAGTCTCAAGATGCAAGAGGGAGGATCCTTAGCTAAACACATCGATGAGTTTATGGATGTTATAGACTCATTGACTGCGTTGGATATTACGTTTGATGATGAGGTTCATGCGTGTTTGTTGCTAGCGTTTTTACCAGGAAGTTGGAGCGGAACGGTGACAGCGATCAATGCTTCAGCGGGTAAGAACAAATTGAAGTATGATGATGTTAAAGACTTTCTGTTGGGCGAGGAAAATCGTTTGAATAAATTGGGGACATCGTCTACTTCGGTATCGGCCTTAGGTACCACTAGCAGGGGAAGGCCGGGTACTAGCAATAAAGAGAGAACTGAATCAAGGGAAAACGTAGTGGGTGGTAAGGGCAAGGCCGTGGAGATCAGAGATAAACCAAGGGTCGCGAAAGGATCGGTGCAGTGTTATTATTGCAAGGAGTTAGGACACTACAAGAAGGATTGTCCCATGCGAAGGGATAAATAGGCGAATGTGATAGTCGAAGGTGAAGATGTACTGGTTCTAAGTGTTAGTAGTGCGCTAGAATCATGGGTGCTGGATTCGGGGGCATCATTCCACTCATGCGGGCATGCAAAGGAGATGGAAAATTATACTTCCGGTGATTTTGGTAAGGTCTATCTAGCGGATGGCGAGCCTTTGGAAATCAAGGGGAAGGGGGATGTCTGAATAGGAGCATCGGACGGAAAGGTCCTACATCTACACGGGGTCAGACACATTCCGGGTTTGAAAAAGAACCTGCTATCAGTTGGGCAGTTGGATGAAGAAGGTTACCAGGTAACTTTTGGCTGCAGGAACTGGGTTATTACCAAGGAGAATTCAGAGATCGCTCGGGGTAATAAAGAGGGGAGATTGTATTTGGCGAATAACACCAAGGATAGTATCGCGGTGGGCGTCAGCCAAGGGTGATACGGATTTGTGACACTGTCGATTGGGTCACATGAGTGAGAAGGGGATGAAAGTACTTTGCTCAAAGGGAAGACTACCGGGTTTGAAGACAGTCGACGTGGGGATCTGCGAAGATTGTGTGTTTGGCAAACAGGCGAGGAGTAATTTCTCGAGGATAGGTAGGGGTTTGAGGAAGCAAAGTTGGATTTGGTCCACACGGATTTGTGGGGGCCGGCCCCGTAACTTCTCTAGGTGGTGCGTCATATTACATGACCTTTATTGATGATTCAACAAGGAAAGTCTGGGTTTATTTCTTGAAACACAAAGATGAGGCATTCGAGGTGTTTAAGAAATGGAAGGCTTTGGTGGAGAATCAAACGGGACTTAAGCTTAAATGCTTGAGATTAGATAATGGTGGGGAGTATGAGCTCGGGGAGTTTAAGGAATATTGTGCTGCGAATGGGATTCGCATGGAGAAGACCCCTAAGGGGACACCTCAACATAACGGGGTTGCAGAAAGGATGAACAGGACATTGAACGAGCAGGCTAGAAGTATGAGGTTAAAGTGTGGACTTCCGAACACGTTCTGGGCATATGCAGTTGACACGACAGCTTTCTTGATCAATCGGGGACCATCGGTACCGTTGGGGAATGAGATTCCAGAGGAAGCATGGAGTGGCAAGCAGGTAAATCTGTCATTTCTTCGCATATTCGGCTGCGTTTCATATGTTCATATTGATTCTGCTGATAGTACCAAGTTAGATGCAAAGTCTATTAAGTGTACGTTTATTGGCTATGGCGGTGATGACTTCGGGTACAAATTTTGGGATGACCAGAATCATAGGGTTATTCGTAGTCGGGATGTCGTTTTCAATGAACAGGTTTTGTACAAGGGCAGAAAGGGGGCATCTGATGATATCGGTTCGGAACCAGAGGTTATTAAGGTGGATATTCCAGACTCGGGTGGGAGCAGGACGGTTCATGAAGACCAAGGTCAGGAGGTCACTGAAGATGAACCACATACTCTAGAACCGGATATTCTGCTGCGTAGATCCAGCAGATTGCATGGATCACCTGACAGGTATACTCCTTCAAATTACTATTTGTTGTTGACAGATAGTGGTGAGCCAGAATGTTATGCGGAGGCTGTTCGTAGTGCATTTTGTGATAAGTGGAAATCTGCGATGGATGATGAGATGGACTCATTGAAGGCCAACAAAACTTGGGAGTTGATTAAACTACCAAAGGGGAAGAAGGCATTGCATAACAAGTGGGTTTACAGGATCAAGGAGGAAGCAAACGGCAGTAAACGTTACAAGGCAAGGTTGGTTGTAAAAGGGTTTCAGCAAAAGTACGGTATTGACTACACCGAGGTATTCACTCCTGTTGTGAAGATGACCACTATCAGAATGGTTCTGGGGATAGTAGTGGCGGATAACTTGTTGCTGGAACAGATGGATGTAAAGACGGCCTTTCTTCATGGGGATTTGGAGGAAGAAATTTATATGGTACAACTAGAGGGTTACTTGTCTAAGGGTAACGAGGAACTGGTTTGCAGGTTAACTAAGAGCTTGTATGGCTTTAAACAAGCTCCTAGGCAGTGGTACAGGAAGTTCGATGGATTCATGCATGATATTGATTTTATCAGATGTGAGGCGGATCCTTGTTGCTACTTCAAGAACACGGACAACGGGTACATAATCTTGCTGTTATATGTGGATGGCATGCTAATAGCGGGCTCTAGCAGTAGAGAGGTAAACAGATTGAAGGCTCAGTTGTCAGAACGGTTCGAGATGAAGGATTTGGGGGAGGCCAGAAAAATCTTGGGCATGCGGATTGACCGGAATAGGGAGTTGGGTAAGTTGGTTCTTTCACAAGCAGAGTACGTCGAGAAGGTCTTGGCTAGATTTTGCATGGAAGAGGCGAAGCCAACGGGTACACCATTGGGTATGCATTTCAAGCTATCTGAGAAGGACTCACCTAAGGGCAATGAGGAGCGTGACAAGATGGAGAGGACTCCATATGCTTCGGCAGTGGGGAGTCTAATGTATGCAATGGTGTGTACAAGGCCGGACATTGCACATGCGGTGGGAGTAGTCAGCCGGTACATGGGAAATCCAGGGAAGCAACATTGGGAAGCGGTTAAATGGATCCTGCGTTACTTGAAGGGTACTGCTGGTAAGGCTCTGTGTTTCTCAAACAAGGATGTCGTGTTAGCGGGTTATGTGGATGCGGATTTGGCATAAAGTGATCTGGACAAGAGGAGAAGTACCACGGGTTATGTTTTCACATTGGGTGGTACGGCAATCTCCTGGGCTTCTAAATTGCAGAAGATCGTAGCTCAGTCGACTGCAGAAGCAGAATATGTGGCAGTGACTGAGGCAAGTAAAGAGATGGTATGGTTGCAGAACTTCTTGGGTGAACTTGGGAAGACGCGAAGTGGTAATGCTCTCTACAGTGACAGTCAGAGTGCAATTCATTTGGCTAAGAATCCGGCGTTTCATTCTAGGACGAAGCACATTGAGCTGAGGTTTCACTACATCAGGCATCTCTTGGAAAGGAAGATCTTAAGGCTGGAGAAGATATTGGGATCGGAGAACCCGGCTGACATGTTAACCAAGGTGGTAAACCTTGATAAATTGAAGCTATGTATATCTTCAATGGGGCTTGGAGAATAGGAGAGGAGGAAGGCACTACCATGATCGAGGTGAGCACTAGGACGACACCATGGATGAGTTGAAGACGGATACGGGGTTTGTATATGCGGTTGATCTCTAGGTGGGAGATTGTTGGAGTAGAGATCCTCAAAGGAACAAAAAGGAGAATTCCAGGCGGAGGGAGCGAGCGGGCGCTCGGTGACCAGCAGGCGGGCGCTCATTTGGACAGTAGGTTTGGTTCTTCGGAAATCAAAGGCAGGCGGGCGCTTGGGGTAGTCTAGGCGGGCGCCTGGTCCGCTGACGGGATTTCGGGATTCTTTTTTGTTTAGGTTTAGATCTTATTCATGGGCATGTATTTAAGCAATGTTCCGCCCCCAAACTCATTGTAACTTTAGAATAACATATTATAGTGCAAGATCCTGGCTTGGTAGTACCCCCAGACGTAGTCAAACATATTGACGAACTGAACAATTTATGTGTCTTTTGCTCTGTTATTTTCTTGTGCTTTGTTTGTGTGCCGTTAATTTCTTGGGGTTATTGCTTGGGTTGTGAGGGTCTAATCCACAACACTTCCCACCATTTTTACCAGAATGCCCAGAAAATAGAAATAAGAACACCCAAAAATGAAAACACAAGTTTAACCCTCTATATCCCCAGCGGAGTCGCCACTGTAGATACCCTGAGAAAACCCCACTTGGCTAGAGCGGTGAATTATCCTAGGATGTCTAATTGATTTTAAGAGTCGCCACCTATGTTTTAGAGGAACATAAGAAACACCTAAAAAGAGACAATTTTATATACAAACCAGAGATTCGGGAAAAGATGGGTTCGGGGGTTAGGTGACGGAGTGGGAAGTACTTAAACACCCACTCCGCCCCGCTTACGCGGGTCTTGCTACTTTTGGTGTTCTAATGCATGAGAAAATCCTTCGATTTATTAATATACGAGTGCTAACAATTACAATGAAAAGAAAGGGGAAATTTACAAAGGAAAATAAAAGAGAATTGTTTTATTTATTTAATGGTAAAGATTACATGTCAAACTATTCTAACAATTATATTAAGAAAAGAATGGTAAATTAAAGTAGAGATTAAAATATAGGGAGATAACCTTAACCAACTTTAATGTAGTAAAGTGGTCATTTGATCATGTCCCAATTGATGGGGATTGCATACATTACTAAGACATGTAAAATAAGAGAAGAAGAATAAAGTACCTTAAGAAAGAGGACTTCAAACTTGGACTTGAAAATTGTGTTGTTGTAGAGAAATTATTGTGTAGAAATTTGTGTAGAGTTTTGTTGTGTTAAACTCTTGTTGGGAGAACTCTTGTAAAGAGAATTCTTGGGAGAATTGTGTATAGTATATTTGTGTAGAGATTTCAAGTCAAAAGAGAAGGTTCCTAAAAGTCTAGAGTTTTGGCTAGAGAGAAAATGTTGAGGTCCCTTTCTAAGGTAAAAAGAAGATGTTTAAATAGGTGAAAAAGAGGGAAATAAGCTTTTCTAACCAATAAGAAAATAAAAAAAAAATAATAAAGAGAAAATCAAATAAAATAAAAAAAGATATTTTATTTTAAAGAGATGGCTAGAAGTGTGAGATTGGGAGTTACAAAGCTAGGGGGGATGAATGTGGAATAAAACATGTGATGAAAAAAGGTGTTTTTGACTCTAAAAATGGAGGGAAAAAGTTGCAATCCGTAACAGTCAAAATGGGAAGCGCGCGAGTCCGGCCTTTGGGGCGAGAAGCGCGCGCGGCCCGTTGACAGTGTCGGAGGCGCCCGCAGGTGAAAATAACAGAATGACAGAATGACTCTAAAAGTCAACTCTGTTATGCAGTTTAGTCCAAAACTAACGGAATCAGTTAGAAACTTAACGGAAGTAACATAAATTAACAAAACAAGTTAAATAAAAATACTATGTATGCAATCGGGGTGAGAGGTCCAAAGCGGGGTGTCTACACAAACCTCAGCACTTTGGCCAATATAAGCGTGCATCATCTACACGCTTTCCAAGTTTAGAATTGATTTGAGAATTTGAAAGATAAGCACATGGGCTGAGTGCTGCGCATGGAAGTCATGCGTAGACAGTGCCTGCGCAGAGTGAGGCTCTGTGCAGTGAGTAATGTCCTGCTTAAGAAATCTTCAGTTCTTTCGGTCCAATCCCTATTTTCTAAGCCTATACTACAAAGTGGACTTAGCTATAAATTGAAGTTATTAAACTTCTTACATAGGGTCCTAAAGTCCATAAAATAGCGATAGGTGATGATATCAATAAATTCTAACATGTTTAGGAGGGGTAAGAAATATGCATTACCAACAATCTCTCCCTAAATGATTGATGTCATTACCTACTATAACAAATGTAATTCATTATACTTGATAATAATCATGTCCATAGGAATAAAAATGGTAAATCATGTCTCAAGTCAATGCACACACTAGCCAGTGTTATAGATTTCAAGCCTATCCAAAAAGAATAAACTTACAATATGGGAAAGACTGGAATATCATTCATCGCATAAAAATAATATGAGTTTAAGTTCAGAATGCGTTTAAACTGATTGTTTAAACATCATGCGTAGAAATATGAGCAATTAAGATTATGCGCATGAAGTGAAATAATGCATTCATTGTTTCACAAACGAAAAGTTTGAATTGAACTAGGTTTTGAAACAAAATGATGCAATCTTCTCATTCTACTTGGAATATATATCGATGGGGATTACAAGTATAAAACAGAAGATAAACAAAAATGCGCACAAAAAGAATTATCTTGCGCAAAAACAAAAAAATACATAAAACCTAATCTATGTTGATGCAATGCAGCGCTTCCTGCAGTTCATTCTGTAGACTGTTAAACTTGTTCATCAATTCGTTCTTCAGCTCTTGAAATCTTTCTCTAAACGCAACTGCTTCTATAACATATGTATCCATCCCTCTGCGCATCAGCCTATTGTCATCTTGAAGCTCTCTAAAGTTGGAAGTGTAGGTGAGCTGATGACCATGCATCTGATCGTAAAAGTATTGCTCAGAAAAGGTGATGGAGTCATGCATGGAAGTCTGCGCAGCTTCAAGACGAGTGTCGGTGTGAAGGCGTAGGGTGTTCACGCTGGCTTGCATATCGAACATTGCTTGGTCCATCCTAGAGTTGAACCCGTCTGCGAAATCCATCATGGATTGAGTTATGCATTCCCGAACACTCTTTAAGTTAAGCGCACCATGCTGCCCGGAGCTTTCCTTTTCTACCTCCAACTTGGTAAATCCCTCAGCCATGCATTCGCTCTTGCACAGACGCTTGAGCATATATGTCAATCCTTGATCAATCGCCTCATAGGTACATACTCCTTCAATGATTGAGTTGATTTCCTTGAGAGATGAAAGAAGTAATTCAGCAACCCTATCAGGCTCGGGAGCAGTGGAACTTGCCTTTGTTGTCTCCCCTTTAATGGCAGCAATCTCAAGACGTTGCGCATCAAGTTGTTCTTGAATAGCAGTCTCCGCAGTAATTACTTGAGTCATCTGAGACTGCGCAGCCACTTGGTTGACTTAAGTAGTATTCAGTGCTTGAAGAATCTGGCGCAGGTCGGAGGAGGAAAACAGAGAAGAAGTTGAAAATGTGGAAGCATGAGGTAGGCCAGTTGCTTTTGGAGGAGAGGTGAAGATGGGATCAGCAGGAGGGGGATTTCTTCGCAGATGAGTGCTCACTGTTATCAGAATCAGTGGTACTATCTTTTGAAGAGCCCTTAACATTATCAGCAGCTGCATCCTCACCAACATGCGCAGCATCATCGACAGTCATGTGCGAGCCAGCATCTGGCGCAGTCTGGTCCACATCATCATCATCTTCAATCCCAGGCTCCAAGTCAAGCCCATCATCTAACACATAAATGAATCTGCGTGAGTTTCCAACCGGAATATTCATGCGTTGAAACGCGCTGGAGGTTGGTTCCCTTGGAGAGCTTGGAGGAGATGGAGTAAAGTGATTTTTAAAGCCTTTGGCACTACTGCGCACTTTCTTCCTTTTTCGTCGGAGAGGTTGGGGAGTGTCAGCATCCTCTTCACCCTCAGTACGCATGGCAGTTTTCTGAGCAGGTTGCGCATCAGGGAAAGGTTCATCCATCCATCTAGTATCATGGGCACCCTGAGCAGCAGGAGCCTCATCCCTTTTCTCCCCCTGCAGCGCATCTTCTTCGGAGTCACCAGTTTTGTCCATGCGCGATTCACTGTGATTTGGACATCTTGGTTTTCTTGGGAGACTGCGCAGGCGCATCAGCCTTACGTTTCTTTTGAAGAGGTTTGGGCACAGCCGGAGCAGATTCTCCCAATCTTGATGCCTGCGGTGGATTGGACGTTGGGAATTTCCTTTGATTTCTTCTTGTTGGGCTCAGCTAGACCTTCGCCCTTGCACTTGTAAGCCTCATCAGACACTTCAGATTCTGGCGCAGCACTAGAACCAGCTGCTGCGCTCTTTTTGGAGGGCTTACCTGCGGCATCTCTTGGTTCTGAACCAACCCATTCTTCCTTCTTGGGATCATTATCAGCCTTCCAGATGCGATAGTAGTCAAGATTGTTAATCTCGTCACGCAGAGAAGAAAGCTGCTTTCTGGAATAGTACTTGGATGTACAAGATTGTTTGAGCACAGGATGCTTCTCAACCAGATCTGCTAAATCCTCGTATTGGAGCAAAAGCTTGGTGAGCAGGCGGCAATGGGTTCTGCTGAAAAAAGGTTTAATTTGCAACAAAAATTTACGTGTAAGATTTTTTTATACAATTTTTTTATGTTGAGATTTTAAATTGCAATAGAAAAAAATTATATATATATATAATATATATATATATATATATATATATATTATATATTATTTGCAATTATCTCTTTGTTTAAGCTTTGATTTACTACTTTTGGTATTAGTTTTAATTCCTACAGTTTAATAAACACTCATTTTCCTCAAAAAAAAAAAATTGAAGTATGATAATTAAAATTGCTAAAAAGTTGGCTTGTTTTTCGTCACTTTAGGGGGAAAATAAGTAACCTCCGTCTGTTGTTCCCTCTTTTCTTGAAGTTAGTAAAAACAAATTTTGAGCAATATTTTTTTATTTAATTTAAATATTATAATGAAAATTTAAAACTTGTTATTGAAAATATTTATAATGGTTTATTAATAACAAATTTTATATTTTCATTAGATACATAAAATAAGCCAAAATTATTAATCAAAATTCTTCCGTACCAAGGTAAAAAAAAGAGATACAATATTTGAGACACAGAGAATATTACTTCCTCCGTCCCAGACTAAACTGAGATTCTTACTTTACTTTTTAGTATGTTCCAGACTAAGGTTTGTATTGTTATTCTCACAACAAAAACTCCCTACACAACTTTCTTTTACATACTTTATTTTTTATACTAATTTTTTTTTTTCTGTGTAAAGTTAAATTAAAAAGTTTAGTTTGGGACGGAAAGATTATTTAGTACTAAAAAGGTTAAACCTGCTTAAAAAAAAATGGTTAAGTGGTTAAAATTGATGTTTCGAAATAGGAAGGGGTGAAAATGTCGACGGGACAAACTCAAAGAACAAGAAAAACAAACGGCCACAAAAAGCTAAGCTCTTACACACAACAGCTTCTCGTTCTTTCTATCTATCCATGGCGATACTCTCTCACTCCTCAACACTGCAACGTTTGTCACCCTTTTCAATACGCCTTTCTCTCTCTCCCATTACCAATTCCATTCCCATAAATATCCCAACTAACCCAGAAATTCCAATCCTGTCCGCTTCTTGTTCTTCGAAACTACTCTCTCACCTCCTCCTACCCCAAAATATTTTGATTAACAATAATCCAATTTTGCTGTTTACTGGGTTTGATAAAACCCCTTTGGATACCCAGACATTTCTTGCTACAGTTAGTGTTGTGGTCGCAATTTCTCTCTCGCTAGCTCTTGGTCTCAAGGTATCTCTGTTTTCCCCATTCACTTGGATTTTTTTTTTGAATCTTTGGTTTGATTTGATGTTTATAATGTTGCAAAATGATTGTTCTGTTCTTGATTTGATACAATAAAGAAAAAGAAAAATGGGTAATTGGGTGTGATTTGTAGTTAATAATGTTGCAAAATGATTGTTTTGTTGTAATATTTTTGAGTTATTGTTTGATTGTTGTTGTAGGGGGATCCTGTTCCTTGTCAGAAGTGTGCTGGCAATGGTAATTCTTTAGCTTCCAATCAATTTTGACTTTTTCCATGAGATGAATTTAGATATGTATGCATAACTAATGTACATTCGTCTGATGATGATATTGCCTCAGTTTTGCATTGTTAATAGCAAATTTATCATTATAGACAACTCATACTTTAGATGTTGTAGTATAAGCGACGTCTTTAATGAAAAAATGGAAGATTTTGAAAACCAGTGGAAATTGCAGGTCAAACAAGAACTCTTTCTGGAGGACATTAAGTAAATAGTTTTTTATTCTTTTATATTTGGTGAGAGGGCCATCTCAATTTACATAATTTTCTATGGCCCTTTTGGCATCAAATGGACGTCTTTATTTTAGTTTTAGTGTATTCATCATCCTTGCTTGAGGCACATAGGACCCTAATGGCATGATCAAAACTTATGATTTTTGGCCTTTTTATATAACATTTAGTTCTTCAAGATAGGATCCTGATTACAAATTAGATCATTATATTTATTTATTAATGCTTGAGATTTGTAATTGTAGCGATTTAGAATATAAGGGAAGATTAGGTCATTTGTTTAGTTGTTTAAATGCTCTATCTAATAATTAAGTCCTTAGCACGCCCATGCAACAGTGAGATCTAAGATTGTCATTTTAGCATCGACGGGGTTAGGTGGTGTGTACTTCTTCAAATCACAATGATATAAGTTTTGATAACATAAAATTGGAATGAGAACCTCCACAGAGCTTCCATTTTAACAAAGCCACATTTGATGGTCCTAATTAACCGCCTTCTCTGGAAGGGGTCGTCTCCATTGAACCAACAACCTTGATGACTTAAATGAGACCCCCCCCCCCCCCCAACAACTCTAGAAGGGATCCTCCAATCCCTCCTCTTTAGGAAGGGTACTTGCGGTTGATTTATTCTTAGGTTTGGTAGCCTATAGATCTTGATATAATCATTGTTCAATGGACGTCTCTTTACTTTGGGGACCCTTAGTGTTTCACTCGTGACTAGAGAAATGGTTTGCTCCTAATCCAAAGCGCTTCCAAGAGAGTCACCTAGAGGACTTCATTCAGAATGATGATTGAGAGGGGTTGCTACTCTTTCCTCGCTATTAACTTATATGAAGTGGTTGGTCAGGTTATAAATAATTATCCAATCACCATTAGCTATAAGCTCATTTTGACACCTTCTCCATAAGAGGGGTTGCTACTCTTTCCTCGCTATTCACTTAGCTTTGACTCTATCTTCACCCGTTTTCTCATTCACCCATCGGCCATCAATTACTATAATGCAAGGTTAGCTATATCAACTATCAACTGACAAACTCCTTCGCTATGGTACCTTGTTGACAACCCTGGGAAGTCTCCACAGTGGACCTCCAGGACCCCTCTAAGGGTGAAGGTCTTGATGTGACTTTTCTGCAAAAGCGATTACGAAGGTTCATCAGGAATATCCTTACTACTACCTTTGAAATAGAATGCTTTGTACTCCCTCCATCCCTAAATGAATGTCCAATTTCAAGGAATATTTGTCCCAACGTGAATGTCTTTTTTGTAAAAAACTATGTCCTAAATGAGCCTTGGCTCTCACGCATAAGCCCTTGCCTTCCTTCAGGAAGCTCCAGGGTTCAATTCCCCCTCCCCTTGGTACAAAAAAAAATTTGGATAACAATAATATTCCCCTTGGTACAAAAAAAAGAAAAGTGGATAACAATAATATTTATGCATCTTTGCCATTTAATTGTATAAAAAGCAAACATTACCCTATATAAAATTAGGACATTCATTTAGGGACGGAGGAATACCTTTCTTTTCGCATTTTTGAAATTTCCATTTTGTGCCAATGAGCTTTAGCTCACCCGTCATAGATTCTTGCCTTTCATCAGGAAGGTCTAGGGTTTGATACCCCCTCCCCCTTTGTCAAAAAATAATAATAATTCCATTTTGTGTTGATTAGATCCAAACTCCAAAGTGCTTGGAGTTATTTTTGACTTGCTTCTCGTATAAAGGTTACATGAATTAACAGGACTGTTCATTTGGCGATTTCGGTCCTAAATGGATGAGGCCATTCGTGATTTAGTCATTGGTGGTGTTAGATTGACAAAATGTCAAGATAAAAAAGGCAAATAATTAGGTAATCTTCATATTTGACTACTATCGACTTAACTTCTAGTTTTAGGTTTCATAGACAAGCAATGATTCTTTGATCACGAACGATCATGGAAAGTTTATTTTTGATAGAACCATGTTAGTTAAATTCTATTTTTCGGTAAAACTAGTAGGTAGTATTGGGTCTGCGTTTAGCACTAAAAGCAGACCGAAGTGATATCTCCTGGCGGGAGAGTGGGAGTTAAAAGTCAAATGTACCCTTAATGAAGATATCTTATGCCCAAGAATGGACAGACTGCATGTGTAGTCGGGCTGCTCAGCCCAGATCCTTTGTTTAAGGCAATTGAAGCCAAGATTTCTCATACTTGACCTCAAATTTGTGTCCCTTATAATTGTGCTAGGGTATTGATGTACTATCTCCATCCAAAAAAAAAAAAAAAAAAGTCATAATCTGCTACTCTTTGCTATTGCTAACCATAATTTGATCCCAGTTTCTTCTTCTAGTAACAAAGGTTACTAACCCAAAATTGAAATTTGAAAAAACTTTTTTATTCATTGGGGCCCACTTGCCCACTCACAACAACAATTCACATACTATTCCCTACCCCACATTCTCGCTCCTACTTTACTTTTCATATTCACAACACATACTCCATTATCAGTTTTATATTTACTTTTCCTTAATTCCCACACATTCAATTTTAGTAACCCTTGTTATGGGACGGAGGGAGTAGTCATGATGAAAAACAAACTATATGACATCATTAATTCAGACATGCATCAACTTTGTATAAACTCATAAGGCCTGCGTGAGAGAAACAGTGTAATTAAGGCTTTTTTACCAATGAAAAATATAATTATGAATCATTTTATACCTTGTATGACGGAAATATGTAAAAGATTATCCAATGGTTAAAGAACAGCTTAAAAGACTGTAGAGTAATAAACGATGCAGCATTATGCACTTATCATATTTTCATAAAGTATTGGTCAAAATTTGGTCTAGTTGCCCATGAAGTCATAGTTGGCCAATTATATTTGGATGGAGGGAGTATGTCGCGTCTTTCATCTAATATAAACAATGTAATGAGAAGGATGACTTGCATAAACAGCTCAAACACGCAAATGTTGCTGAAAAAAGATACTCACCTATCCCAAAACGATTGTCCCATTTGACAAGTCAAACTTTCTATCGTTCATGATTTAATTGCTTGTATCTTCTTCATATTACACTTTATTTTTTGCTAGTTTTAGAAATTGGACAATTTTTTTGGAACAAGCCAAAAGAAAACTGTGACAATCTTTTTTAGGGATGGGGAGTGTATGAGAGGATGACCGGTGCTTAGTGTACTTATAGTAGGCCAAATAACGTTCATCCCCCCAAAGTATCCACTCAATCCCACTTTGCACCCAAAGTGGGCCTGTTTGGTACTTTGATTTTGAAAACGTCCCACTTTACACCCCAACGCTTTCCAAATCGTCTCTATTTACCCCCTGCTCAAGTGCATGTTAGGGGGGTAAAGTGGCATTTCAAAATTAAAGTACCAAACCGACTCACTTTTCAAAACGGGGTGCAAAGTGGAATTGGATGGATACTTTGAGGGATAAACGTATTTTGGCCTTAAAAGTAAGTAGTAGCTAGAAGTTGCTCGCATGCTTGCTCGTGATTGATTCTTGATGTTTTTTATATGAAAAGTCAAACATTTCAGTTTGTGTCAATGAAACTTTGTCTTTGTAAACATGAAAGGATGGAAAGAAGTGGGAGGAAATAAGGGATGTGGCGTTTGTTAAAATTAAGCTAACTGCCATTTCCCCTTCGTAACTTGTCTCAACTGGCTAATGGCTAAGTTTTCTTTTCTTATACACATGTAGTTATCTCTCATTTCGCACATGGTTTTCTTTGTTTTACATTCTATTGTCTGAAAAAAATGATAGTTGCTACAAGAAAAGGGAAGCCTTGGTGCAACAATTGGTGTTGCTGCCATCTGGTACATAATTTTGAGTGAACCTGGTTAAAACTCCTAAAGTGGAGCGATCTCCCTAATTTACTTTGTACTAACACGTGCCTAGATTGACAGCTTAAGGATATTCACGTGAACGCACATGTGAAGATGGTTTACATTTTGGTCGTCAACTCTCCTTTAACTTTACCGTCCAGTTATGTTCTCTATTATATATTCCCAGCTCCTAAAGGAGTCACACTTCCCCAAAAGGAAGGCTCATTTCTAAAAACGAAAACCATTTTAGTGCAACATGAAGATACAAGCAACTAAAGTTACATCCGTTAAAAGTGTGATTTGTCAGATATGACCCTTATTAATGACTAAGGGATTATCTTTGTTTATTTTTGGTACTTCTTCTACTCTGTCTTATGGTAGCTGCCTGACAATTCTTTTCTCCTTCAGTTGTTAGTGACCTGTATCTTGATTTATCTGTTTCATAGATAAAAAAAAGTCAAAGTTATTGACAACGTGTGTTTTGATGAATAGGTGGCACGAAATGTGTATTCTGTAGTGATGGAAAGATGAAGCTAGAATCGGGCTCGGTTGAGTGTAGGGTATGCAAGGGTGCAGGTAATTGAAAAGTTTTCTTTTGACAAATTTATGCTCGACTAGCAATATGCACTGCATAAGGGCATCTCCAATGTGTTGCACTACATTTGGTGCAAATTTGCACAAAAATAAATCCTATCCAATGTTTGCACCAAAATTAGCATAAAGAGGGAGTATTCCCTTTAACACCTCATATTTTACTATTTTCATTACTTCACAAACAATGCTCAAAGTTAAGATTTTTTAGATATTCACCCCTCTCCTTTTATTGAAATGAAATAAAAGTCTATTTTAATTTGTGCCAAAAAAATTGTCTCACTTAAAAGTGTAAATAATTACATTGTAACAAGGTACAAGCAACTAAAGCACGATTTTCAAATTATTAATATATAATTTATTTATTTTTAATAATAACACATAATTTTTATAATTAGAGGGACCAAAATGTATAAATGAAAGTCTTGCACCAAATTTAGTACAAATCAATAGCGTTGCACCAAATTTGGTGCAAGAATTGGTGCACATTAGAGAGGTGAATAGTGGTAAATTTGATGATTTGGTGAAACATTTGATGCACATTGGAGATGGCCTAAGAAGCAAAATTGCAGAATTTGTTCATTTAGAACTTAAAGAGTTGAATATGCATGTATGCCACATTCTTTTTTCATTTATAGAACTTATACATTTATATACACACACACACATATATATATATATATATGTGTATATATTATTCATTTTTTCCATGGTTACATTTTTAGCGAAAGTCAATGCATAATGCTATGATTGATTACAATGAACCAGCAATAACTGATTGCGTTGATGCAGTTCCATTTGTATTTGTATGTATATGTTACTTTTGTCAGTGCAAGCTTTAATGAGTTTTATGGTTATTTCGCATTCAAAATTCATATAAAAAAGAGTGAAAAAAAAGGAGATATAGCACAATAGAAATATAGTGTTTTTTTCATGCCAAAATAAAGTGAGACCCAATATGCTGACTGCATGTTCAAAGTTTCAACTTCTGTTTTGAATCATGACCTTACTGGAGGAATTTAGTACTTATCACGTACAAATTAAATTCACAAATCCAAAATGAAAGCCATCATGAAATCTGGAAAACATAATACTCTCTATGTTGATCATTATGAAAATCTTTTTTTATTTAATTATTTATTTATTAACGTGCAAATTGATACGCTGATGTCCTTTGACATTTATATTCAAGTCATATACCCTTTTCCGGTTTGTAGTTAATCTATTTATATAGCTGCTTTGCTACAATAGTGACCAAAGTCTCTTTTAATGATTTATCTTTTCTGTGTAGGTTTACTACTCTGCAAGAAGTGTGGAGGTTCTGGATATTCAAAACGTCTATGAGATGAACATTTATGAACCTCTTATTTTGACTCGTAAGAAAAATTTCCTGGATCTAATTCTTTCCCTGATTTAATATTTTACTTATTTCTTGATCTGTTTGTCACCTTGTGTATAACTCTCCACAAATTTTTGACATGAACCAATAGTCGAATTGACCCTCCATCCCCCAAATTTTTTTTTTATATCATTTGACAAGTCAATATTTTCACGGACCTACCTGTACTTGCTTGTACTTCCTTTAAATTACTCTATAATTGTTTTCGCTATTAAAATGGGACAGTTGTTTGAGACAAATCAAAATACTCCCTATGTCCCAGAAAAATAGTCCCATATTGACTTTTATGGTCAACTTAAATGAACTTTGACCAAACATTGGTGTCAATCTAATGATCACAATGGAATTTTAAAAATTGTTATTGATAAATCACTTAATGATTTGTCAATTACAGTTTTTACAATTTCACTAGAATGAGTAGATCAACATCAATATTTGATCAAAGTTCATTTATGTTGACCATAAAAAGTCAATATGGGACTATATTCCTAGGACAGAGGGAGTAGAATGTAGACCTTTTTTTGGTACGGAGGGAGTGTTGTAAAACTTCATTTCTTTTTATAAGGTGATACTATGCGGGTAGCAGACGAAAGTCCAAAATTACACAGTGTTCTTAGTCACGATAAGGGCAAATGCGCGAGTGATTGGGTTATTTTTTTTAAGCTCATTTCTTTCTGTGAGATTACCTAAAGTTTTTATATGTTAAAAATGAAAAAAACTAAAACGACAATATGATGCACAAAATGATAGGTCCTTAAGTAACTGTGAACTAAGAGAAGCCTCGTGTGCACTTTATATATATATATATATATATATGTGATTGCATACTCTATTTCTTATACTCCCACTGTCCTTAAATGAATGTCAATTTTCAAAAAAAAAAAAAAACCCAAAATGAATGTCTTTTTTGAAAAAAACTTTCTCCCTAAATGTTTCTTTACCAAAGTTTTTTCACTAGTCTTTTATACTTGCTAAACTAAATGTTTGGAAAGATAATTACAAGAATATATACTCCATCCGTCCCAGTTTAAGGTTCTTACTTTCCTTTTTGGTATGTCCCAGTTTAAGGTTCTTAGTTGCTTTATTCCTTAAATGGCAAAGGATGAATAGTGTTTTGGACATACTTGTCCTCATAAAGTTCATATATTACAAAAAAACCCATCACTTACCCATCTACTTTTCACCCACTTGCTTTATGAATTGACAATTAGATCCTCCACACTCTACTATTCTTGACTCAAATTTGCTTTGGTTCTTTAATAAGCATGTAAAGTCAAACTAAGAACCTTAAACCGGGACGGAGGGAGTATAAATTGCGTAAAAAATAGAGATTTTCATAGTGTCCCTTCAAATGAAATTTAGACATTTATTTAAGGACAGATGGATTAAAATAAATAATAAAAGATACGTACAATTTTGATGAATGGCTGCTACAGTAACTATATACTCCCTCCGTCCCAGAAAGATAGTCCACCTTTTTTCATTGTTACTACGAGGGAACTTTGAGCAGTTATAAATGCTACTTATAATTATGTTAATGTGAATCTAAAAATTGATTGATGACGACAAAATCAGGTTGGATCAGCCTTCGTCTAGCGGTTCGGATAACCCAGCGACAGTTCTTGATGGCCGGAGCTGCAGACACGAAATAAACGTAAACTACACCGGGGCTTCACCGGTGAAGGCCCTCCGGTGTGAGAATAAGAATACGGGTGATATGAAATAAAGAAATCAATTGACCAGATTCGAGCCAAAAGTTCATTACCCTTCTCCTGTTGTGAGGACCTGTTTTTATAGGCGTGGGTGAATGAGTCCTGGCTTGTTGGAGAAGCTAGGATGCCCGTGCTGATGTAGGACTCGCATTCCTTGGAGATAGACTCCTGATAAGGATGGATGATATCCTGTTATCTGGCATAAGAGATATCCTTGTTTAGATAAGGATCTTCACTGTTAGAGTTGTAATGAAACTCTGTAAGAGGTTTCCCACCGATAATGGGAGGTTCCCGATGTAAGTCGGCCCGTCATCTAACTCGGCTCGTCATATAGGCCGGCTAAGGATTTGGCTTCTCGTGCTCGGCCTAGGCGAGGACTGCCTGCTCGGCCTTATTGATGTCGGCCTATAAACATGGGCTTCTCGGTATAGGTCTGTTAGGTATGTGGGACCCAGAGTGTCTGGGTTCCGTTTAACCAAGTCGGTTTATGTCGTTCAGTGGCCCCCGAGTTTCTATCTCGGCACGCCGAGTAGGAACTGTGCCCTTGTACTTGCTTAGCACTTCATTTATGTTGATTTGACCGGCAGCCACCAAAAATCCTCTTTTGCTTGGATTTGCTGACATCACTGTGGATTTGGTACAGGTGGAATCATTGCCCTTCTTGGAAATCGAAGGCTTTATTAATTGCACTCCAATTATGAGTAGCATTGATAAGCTCCCCACCCCCTCATATTCCTGGGTATAAATAGACGATCAGGCTATTGGTTGTCTTCTATCTTACCCTCACCTTCCAGAATTCTCCAAGAACATCCCAAATTTCACGAAGAACTCGAAGATGGCTCCAAAGAGGAAATACGATGATGCGTTCCCGGAAGAAGTGAGTACAGAATCAGAAAATCAAGTTTATCATGATTCTTCGAGCAGCGATGGTTCAATGTTCCCATACAAGATACGTTCATCTTTTCTGGCGGAAGAATCACCGTCCGATAGTAATGGCGAATACTCGGAGCCGGCCCCCGTTGATGAATTCTCCGGCGACTCTAGCGCAGAAGAGTCAGAGGACGAGGACGAGGATGATGATGATGAAGATGACAGTGAGGATGATCCCGAACCCATCATCATTGATGAATATGGGTATGATGGAGACGTTGAGTGGGAGGATGATGAAGACCCAAATCAAGATTGTGATCTTTCTTGAATCCCTTAGCTAGCATGATCCAGTAGTAGTTTTTTCTTTCCTATATAGGTCAGGCCCCCGGCCTTGTTGTGGGGGTCCTTTGTTATATACGTATATACGTATATAGTGGGTTTCATCCAGTGCTTTCGGCGATACTTCCTCTTTTGGTTTGCCCATCTTCCTACCTCAATTCTCGTCGATTTCCCAGGTATCCTTCTGTTCCCCTTGCTTTTTTGGTTTGTGTGCCATTTTCTAGCTTAGCTTTGTTTCGCCCTTGTTCTTCATTCAAATGCCTTTTGATTGTTTGTCCTTGGTCCGTCTGGGCTTCCATAGAAAGAACCGTAGGGTTTACCAGAGGACGGATGGGCCCTGGTTTTTACTGGCTCTGAGCAAAGTTGAAAAACTCCTTGTAACACACAGGGCTTTTAAAGGCACCGTGAATTGGCCTGTCAATAGCCGTCGGTTCGATCGTTTGGGAGAGATGAATTCCGACTTAGTGGTTGTTCCTTGCCTATCTGACCTTTTGACTCATATTTCTTCCCATTATGTATTGTCTGAAGACGAGATATTCCCCTCGGCTTCAGTGAACGAGGAGAGGGGGGTAAATGCAGCTCCTACCTTGATTTCTGATGCTAACCCCCTTCTTTCCTCTGCAGCTATGTCGGGGGAGAGTACTTCGGAACGAATAGTGGATCAGTTTAGTGCCGCCATCCCCGAAGGAGGTCGAGGTCGAAGAAATGCCGGTCGGAAGGGGAAAGCGGTAGCGTCTACCAGGCCGAAACAACCCAAGGCCGGGGACGAGATGATCGAGTACCTTCACGACACTTGTAGGATTTCCCGTGAAGATTATGATCTGGTGTACCAGCGTGCTTCCCCCTTGAGTACTAGTGAGGAAAAGGTTTCCTTTTATTTGAACCACACCGAGGTTGCATTCTTTTTTAAGCAATTTGAGCTAGGGCTCTGTTTACCCCTTGATCCTTTCATATGTGAGTTCTTAGAGGATTGGCAGGCCGTCCCCGCCATGCTAGGTGCTAACGCAGTTAGGTACCTTACATCCTTTATCACTCTATGCCGTAGCTTGTGTTTCGAGCCATGTCCCTGGGCCTTTTACCAGTTTTTTTAGGGAAGCTTTAACGAAAATACTTGCGTGTTGACTCTGAGGAGCAAACAAAGGAGGCCCAAAATTATCGCTCCGATCTCCAGTTCGGTCAGTAAAGTGTCGTGTTGGAACAATCACGTCATCAAGGTCGAGAGCCGTTATGGCTGGGAGTTTCCCCTTCCGACAAGCATTCCCCGGGATCCCGAAACATGTTACAAGGCCCCGTGGAGCGATGCCTTGGTCCAAAGGTTAACAGAGTTTGCCTCGGTGCAGCAGTTGGAATGGTCGGCCTTAGAGAACAACCACGGCTATTACGTCCAAGTTGGTATTATGCTGGGACCGTGGGCCGGTGTGGACGTTATGGTGCCCATAGTTAGGGGCAATCGTTACCCGGATGGGTTGTTCATCCTGATTTTGTTTTTATCAAGGATTGTGATATTTGCCGTACTCAGGACGAGGCTTGCCTGAAAGTCCGAAAAGTTGTTGGATGTAAAACTCTTGATCTCGTCATTTCTGTTCATACTATGATAACCTCGTGTTCGGCTTCTAATTCTTACCTTTGTGATTATCAGATTTGACCATGGAGGAGGAGAGTGAGCTGGCCCGTGTGTATTCCTCTGACCCTAATAAGCTTCTGAACAAGAGGAGGCTGAAATCAAAGGCTTCGGGTCGCTCCAAGAGGCACGCCGATATGGGAGCTCGGCAGGAGGTTTTGATCACCAAGGAAGCCGGCCCACTTCCTACAATTGATGTAGCTGTTGGAGGGCGAGCTGGGGTGCCGGCTAGTGGCGCAGCGGCAACGATGGGTGCTCCGGAGCCGGACCAGGCTGCTGATACAGTTTATGAGGATATAGGTGGAGGAAATGGCGGTGAGTTCCTTAGTGAGAAAAGGGGTAGAGATGGTGGTGACGAGGTGTTAGAGGAGCCTTCTCCAAAAAGGCATTCATCTGCTGTTCCAACTGGTACTCCGCCTGTTTTTTTCTCCGAGGAGATAGATGCTTTGATAGCCGATTTTGCCGATGTCCGTCCACTGTCGAGCTTGGATGTTACCGCTCGATCTGGCCCAATGCTGAGACTTGGCCGACCAATTTTGGAACGGGCTTTTGATGTGGACCTTTTGCGAGGATTGGACTCCATGCCGCCTACTTATGCCCACATGGCTGAACGCAAGGGGCTCATTATAGCCGAGGTAACGTATTAACTTGTTTGTTTTTTGATTGTTCTCTGTTCCTGTAATTGATTTTGATTTTCTCGTTCAGCTTCCTACCCTTGCCAAACATGAGGCGGCACAATGGGATGGAGTAGGCAAGAAGATGGCCGATCTGGAAGGCAATGCATCCCGTGCCCAAGTGAAGCTAGGCCAAACTGTGGAGTTGGTCAATAAAGCGCGAGAAAGCGCCAAACTGGCTCATGCCGAGAGGGTCAAAGCTGTTGGGGATGCTGAGGCCGAGGTAGAGAAGCAGAGAGCCGTAGCAAGGCAGTTTGAAGAGGATGCCAAGTTACTCAGGGAGGAGATCGGTAAGGTGAGGGCGAGTGCCGCCCTGTTAACCAGGGAGAAGGAGGAGGTGGAGATGAAGTTTCAACAGTTGGAAGAGAGTATTCCGGCTAAGGAGAAGGCTGCCGTGCTGAACTTTCAACGTACCGTGATGCCATCGATCATTGACGACCAGGTGAAAACTACTTATGTCGATGGCTATACGCACGCAGCTCGCCAGCTCCACATTGATCCTGAAGTGGACGTCCCTGTTGAAAAACTTGCTCGCCTTTTGTTAAACGACGCGTATAGCGTCGAGGCCCGCGCCGCTCACTCCGTGATCCCCTATTCCGAAAAGACTTTAGGGTTGATAGCTCAGAACGATGAGGCTAACGAGAGGCCGGCCTGGAGCGTTCCCCCGGTGGATCCCAACAACTTTCATGCCTTGGTGGAGCGTTTCAGGGAAGAGTTGGGCTTCGATGATGAAGAGGAAGAAGAGGAAGGTGATGAGCAGCAGGCTCCGTGATACTCAATATTTGTTGTTGACATTTAGGCCAGTAGGGCCTCTTGGTACAATGTTTGTTTTGTTGCTGTAAGCCGGTTTGGCTCAAAACAATTTGTTTTTGCTTGGTATTTGTATGCCGGGGCCCAGGGTAGTCTGGGGGGCACACTTTTTGTAAGGACCTGTGAACCTCGGTTTGAGGCGTTTAGCCTTTGTTTCCTTAACCTGTTTAGTTAAGTGCTATCTCGTTATCAGTTCATGTTATTTTATCTCGGTTTGAGATATCTCAACGATCTGAGGTGACGAGATGTGGTAGCTGGTTCAGGCTATGTTGTCAGCCGTGATTGATCACCTATTATGGGTCGAGACGAGCGTTAGGAACTCGGTTTGTAAGAGCTAAACCGCGGTTAGTCTCAAATTGTCGTGGGAACTATGTATTAATCTTAACCCAAATTTGAGTACTAAGCCGACAGAATTAGGTTTTGACGGTAGCCGAGTTAGGCTATGTTGGTAGGCCGTGGTCGTTCACCGTTATGGCCGTGACGAACATCTAGTGCTTGGTTTTGATACGCGAGAGAACTAGCATTCGAGATTAGTTTCAAATCGTTGGGAGTTTACTATCCCAATTTGAGTCTAACCGTTAGGACCAACTCAAGTCGTCTTATGTGCTAGTTAGAACTAGGCTTTATGCATAAGTGTGCTCGTCAACTTCGTTAGGGTGCTAGTTATTGAAACTAGGCTTTAGAAGTCATGCTTTAAGTGTGCTCATCGACTTCGTTAGGTGATCTCGGCATTGTGGATAACGCTAAGACCGTGCTATGTACTATAATCAAAGCTTGATGTAAATAAAATAAAGGAAATTTTATTGATGAAATCAAACTAAGAAACAACTAGATATCAATTATAGAATCTAAGACCGAAAATCTGATAAAAAGAATAAATAGCTAACCGAGGTGCTACTGATAGTACTTTCTCAAGTGCTCGGAATGCCATGGGTGTTTAAGCTCTTTTCCTTCTGGAGTTTTGAGCATGTAGGTCCCTTCTCGTATAATGTGGGTGATGATGTAAGGGCCTCCCAGTTTGGCGAGAGCTTATTCTGTTCTGCCTTCAAGTGTGTCGACTCAATTTTTCTGAGTACCCAGTCACCGACTTCAAAGGTTCTCTTTTTCACTTTGCTGTCATGGTAGGCCTTGGTTCTTTGCTTGTAATTGATCATTCTGAGTTGGGCAGTTAGCCTTTTTTCGTCGACTAGGTCTAGGTCCAGTAGTCGGTTGTATTCATTAACGACCTCGTCATAGTTGGTTACTCTGAAAGTCGGCAAGGCTATCTCGGCTGGTGCCATTGCTTCTGAACCGTAGGTCATAGCAAAGGGTGTCTCCCCGGTTGGCCCCCGAGTGGTTGTACGGACGGCCCATAAAGCTAGGGGGAGTTCGTCCAGCCACTTTCATTGACTGCCTTCTAAGTTCTTGGTGAGTGCTCTTAAGACAAGTTTGTTGGCGGCCTCGGCTTGTCCATTGCCTTGAGGGTGGCTGACTGACGACTTCTTGTGCTTGACTCCCAACGTATTCATCTCCTCGGTGAAAGCATTAGAGAATTGTAGGCCGTTGTCTGTCACTATAGTGTGGGGCACGCCAAACCGACCATATGTAATCATGGATAAAGTTGATGGCGTTCTCTTCAGTGATCTTTGCCAGTGGTTTCGCCTCTACCCACTTGGTGAAGTAATCGACTGCCACAATTACATATTTGTTGCTCCCTTCGGCTAATGGGAACGGTCCAATGATGTCGACTCCCCACATGTCGAATGGCCATGTCGGTATGATCAAGCTTTGCTCTACGGCAGGTACTTTGGGTAAGTCGGAGTAGCGTTGACATTTGTCTCACTTCTTTACATAGGCTCGGGCATCCTCCCTTATATTTGGCCAATAGTAACCAAGTGTGATGATCTTGTCGGCAAGGGTTCTGGCCCCCGGGTGTCCCCCCACAAACTCCCCCATGTACTTCGGCGAGGAGTTTCTCGGTGCTTTTTGGCGCAACACATCTAAGGAGAGGTCTGGAGAATGACCTTCTGTACAGGATGCCGTTCCAGACTATGTATCTTGCCGTCTTCTTTTTGATCGACTTGGCCTCTAACTCGTCTTCAGGAAGCTTTCCCTTTTCCAAGTAGTCTTTGTAGTTGTCGATCCATATCCTTTCCTCGTCATCCAGGAGCAAGATCTCCAGTCTTTCATAAGCAGGCTGGTCGGCATAAATGATTAGGGGATCTGAGTCTTCAGCTGTTGCCATCTTTGAAAGCAGGTCGGCTTCCAGGTTGTATTCTCTACCAACTTGCCGTATATCCCAGAACTCAAAGTTCATGGTCAGGTTTAGGACGAGATCTTTGTACTTGGTCAGCATGTGGTTTTCAGTGTTGTATTCCCCTTTAACTTGATTCACCACCAGTTGGGAGTCGCTGTATGCTACCAATCTCGTTGCACAAAAGAACTTGGCTCTTTCTAGTCCCAGGATTAGGGCTTCATATTCAGCTTGATTATTTGAAGCGGGGAACTTGAACTGATAAAATCACGTGCAACATGCTCGCCGGCAGGGCTAGTCAAGTAGACTCCGGCGCCGCTTCTACCTTGGGTAGTTGACCCGTCGGTGTATAGAACCCAACAGTTGGGAGGTAACTCTTCCAAGGGCTCTCTATCCATAGGGAACTTCCTCTTTCGGGTGGTCGGCATATGTTCACTTGTGAAGGCGGTCTCGACCAAAAAGTCGGCAAGAGGTTGGGCCAGAAGAGTCTTCCTCGGCTTGTAGGTTATGTCGAATTCGGTCAGTTCGATCGACCAGTTAAGTAGGCGTCCTGAGCTGTCCATCTTGTGAAGTATTTTTCTAAGAGGAGCGTCGGTGTAGACCGTGATTGGATGAGCCGAGAAGTAGGCTCGTAGTTTTCTGGCCGCAATTATCAAGGCATAAGCAATTTTCTCGGCATTGAAGTACCTGCTCTCGGTATCCGACAGTGCCTTGCTGACGTAGTAGATCGGCTTCTGGATGCCGCCTTCTTCTCTAACGAGTACAGCTGCTACGGCTCGGTCGGTCGCTGCTAAGAAGACGTACAATGTCAGTTGCTGGAACGAGGTTGAGCACTCAGGCGTCCAAGCAAAATCCTTCGTTCCCTTCAAGGCTTTGAAAAAGGGGAGGGATTTTTCTGCCGATTTGGCGATAAACCTATCGAGTGCCGCTACTCTCCCGTTCAACCTTTGAACCTCTTTGATACAAATCGGCTCCCTCATGTCAATCAAGGCTTGGATCTTTTCTGGATTAGCCTCGATGCCTCGCTGAGAAACCATGAAACCTAGAAACTTGCCCGCGGTAACCCCAAAGACGCACTTGCTAGGGTTGAGCTTCATTCGTTAGCTTTCAAGTTGTCAATGGTCTCTTTCAGATCTGGTACATGGCTGCCGATCTTGGTCTTGATCACCATGTCATCAATGTAGGCTTCCATATTCCGGCCTATCTGAGATTTGAAGACCTTGTTCACCATCCTCTGATACGTGGCTCCTGCATTCTTTAGGCCGAAAGGCATCATGACGTAGCAGTATATGCCGCCTGCAGCTTGAAAAGCCGTCCTCTCTATGTCGTCCTCGGCCATTTTGATTTGGTGGTAGCCGGAATAGGCGTCCAAAAAACTGAGGGTTTGATGGCCGGCAATAGAGTCTACGAGCTTGTCAATCTGGGGAGGGGATAGCTATCTTTGGGACAGGCCTTGTTCAGGTCCGTAAAGTCCACTCACATCCTCCACTTGCCATTGTGCTTCTTTACCATGACGACGTTGGCAAGCCACTCGGGGTATGTTGCCTCTCTTATGATACCAGCTTTGAGGAGTTTGTCAACCTCGGTCCCAATTGCTTTTTCCTTGTCGGTAGAGAAGACTGTCTCGTCTGCTTGACCGGTTTGAAGAACTTGTCGACTTCCAGTTTGTGGAGAGCGACGGCTTCCTTTACTCCCACCATGTCATCTACTTTCCAGGCAAATACGTCCAAGTTGTTTTGGAGTAGGGAGATGAGCTCTTCTCGTTCTTGTTGGGAGAGTTGCTTCCCAATCTTTATTTTCTGATCTGGATAGTCTGGGTTGATGACGACCTCGTCTAACTGATCCACAGGTTTAAGTTCGGGGCCGTCTCTGAACTCTAGGGTCTCGACAATGATCTGCTTGAACTTCTCCTTGTCCTCCCCTTCCAAACTTAGGTTTTCCATGTCTAACAGTTTCTCGATCTCGGTTTCCATGTCAGTTGGATGTGTGGCCCCCGAGCTTGGGACGATGGCGAGAGCCAAGTTACTCGGCTCGTCCGAAGCTGTGTTCATCGAGATGCAGCCGAAGCCGTGTAAGCCGTAAGTAACCTCGGCCGTAGTTGGGACGTCGTTGTCAAGAATAACCCACTCTTCAGGTTCATCTTCAACAGTCGCCAATATAACACCGATATGTGGCGTCGAGGTTGTAACCGTGGTTGATTTTGAAACCGTGATTCTCTTATCTGGAGTATCAATCTCCATTTTGGCCTTTGCTTTCTTGGACTTCATCACATGTTCCAAAAAATCTCTAGGCGAGCTTGGGACGCACCCAATTCCAGCCGGGGTGGGGAACTTCACCCTTTGGTGGGGGAGGGAGGCAACCAGACCCAACTTTCCTTGACTGGGTGCACCTAGGATAGCATGGTAATCAATGTCTAGATCCATGACTATGAAGGTGACCGTGGCCGAGGTTTTGTAGGGATGAGTGCCGACTTCCAAGAGTAAGTCGACGGTTCCTTTGGCATCGGTCTTATGATTAGTGAACCCTTCTAGCCTTCCATTATATGGGGTCAGCATTGTGTCAGGAAGTTCCATCTCTTTAAAAGTGCGATAGTATAGCACATCCTTGGCCGCTCCGGAGTCTATGAGGAGCCTGTCTGACTCGCAATTATCAATGCGGCCTGTGATGACCAATGGTTGTTCTCTTATCGCACGGTTTCCCGCCAACTCATTCGGAGAAAAACTGATCACTTCCTCTCATGGATCCAGGGAGGGATGTGGAAGACTTTACTTAGCTCGTAAATCTGCTCCTTGAGTTTCTTGTTTGATGGAATTTCCTCTCTGATCACGCCTATCAACCTGGCCCCTGTCTACCTGGTCATTGTTTTTGTCTTCTTCCCTTGGACGTTTATTGTCCTTGGCCATGAACTGATTGAGCTTGCCTTGATCAGCCCATTTCTGTAAAATCTTCTTCAGAGCAAAACAGTTCTCGGTGTCGTGGCCGTTATCTCTGTGATAGGAGCAATACTTTGTGGTATCCCTCGGGTATTTCGGGTTGTCTTTTAGAGGCTTGGGGTTGGGGAGATCCACCAGATTCATGATCTCAGAGATCGGTTTGTTGAATGTGGTGAATGTCTCGGTCCCCCTGGTCCTGTTCTTACCTTTGCCGTTTCCCCCGTTGTTCCCCTGGGACGAGTTCCCGTTATGCGACTTGTCATGATCTCGGTCCCGTTCCTTATGACCATATAACGTGTTTTTCTTCTCCTCGGCGATGGCCGTGGCGTAAGCAACGTGGTACAATTCGGCTTTTGTGAGGGGCTCTCTGACCGACAATTCATAAGTTAACTGCTCTGACCTGTGACCATTCGTGAAACATACAATGATCTCCCTGTCGGTCAGGCGTTCTTCTATTGAGTCGGCAAGGTCCCTAAACCGGTTGTAGAAGCTTAGGGTGGACTCGTTTTTGCTCTGGACCATGTTGGCTAGGTCAGACAATCTTTTCTTCCTCGCCCCAGCGGTAGCAAAATATTCCAAAAATTGTGATTTCAACTTGGCAAAGGAATTGATGCTGCTTTTCTCAAGATCCATGAACCAGGACCGAGCTGCCTTTGTTAAGGTGCTTGCAAAGGCCTTACATAGTACGTCGTCCTGATTGGACACTAGGGCCATGGTGGCCTCAAAGGCTTGGACGTGATCCAGAGCATCGGCGTTGCCGGAATATTTATCTAGGTGTGGAAGCTTTAACTGTGGATTAGGTGGTGCATCCTTAATCCTCTGTGCGAAAGGGCGCATAGCATCGTAGTCATTATTGGGTTTCCTGTGCCCCTGATTCATCATCTCAATGTTGTCGAGCCTTTCTCTAAGGTCGACAATGTCCCTTGTGCTGAATGCCGAGGTGTGACTGGAACTGACTATGCTTTGGTCTCGGCGTCTCCTTTCACCGTGGTTTAGTTCGAGACGATGTCTTGAAGGAGTACGGCGAGGCGGAGTATGCCGGGGTGGATCCTGCCGGGGTGGTGTGCGTCGTGGTGGATCCTGCCTGGGAGGTGAATGACGTCGGGCGTCCCCACGACGTCTTTCCTCTATAATTTCCACTCCTGGGGATTCATCTTCTTGTTCTTCCCGGCGGCGATTAATGTGGTCTCTCAGGTCCCCATCGATATTGAGTCTTCCTAGCCGTCCGTCTTGGCGACTTACACGGCTCCTTGGAGGCGCATCTCGTCTACGGTTTTGTAGGGGTTCCCTTCTGCTTGCTCTGTCATCCAGATTTGTCCCCCTCGTTCCAGACGGCTGGAGTAGGTTAGCCAAGGAGTTTTCGGGGTCAAGTTCTAACAGGGCCCTCTGTGCGTCGGCCAGCTGTTGGAGTGTTTGAACATTCTGTTGAAGCAATGTTCTCTTGTCCAATGGCAGCGGCTGTGAAGGTCCTGCTCCATTGTTTCGGGATCCTGTCCGTCGGCGGCGCCCATATTGGTTAACAACATTGGGGGCCGGCCCCTTTGAACGGGTATGCATTCCTCCCCCTTGTGCAGGTGCCGTAGGTGAGAGCCTTTGATTTTGTGCAGCAGCGTTCGTGTTTTCGGGGGGCGGTGCATCTCTTGCAGTTTCTTTTGAAGGGCTGGCTTCTCGCCCGTCAACAAATTCTCCGGCCATGGTCAGGAATTATCTGGCTAAAGAACTGACCAATCGATTTCCCGGCAATGGAACCAAACTGATGACGCTAAAATCAGGTTGGATCAGCCTTCGTCTAGCGGTTCGGATAATCCTAGCGACAGTTCTTGATGGCCGGAGCTGCACACACGAAATAAACGTAAACTACACCGGGGCTTCACCGGCGAAGGCCCTCCGGTGTGAGAATAAGAATACGGGTGATATGAAATAAAGAAATCAATTGACCAGATTCGAGCCAAAAGTTCATTACCCTTCTCCTGTTGTGAGGACCTGTTTTTATAGGCGTGGGTGAATGAGTCCTGGCTTGTTGGAGAAGCTAGGATGCCCGTGCTGATGTAGGACTCGCATTCCTTGGAGATAGACTCCTGATAAGGATGGATGATATCCTGTTATCTGGCATAAGAGATATCCTTGTTTAGATAAGGATCTTCACTGTTAGAGTTGTAATCAAACTCTGTAAGAGGTTTCCCACCGATAATGGGAGGTTCCCGATGTAAGTCGGCCTGTCATCTAACTCGGCTCGTCATAGAGGCCGGCTAAGGATTTGGCTTCTTGGGCTCGGCCTAGGCGAGGACTGCCTGCTCGGCCTTATTGATGTCGGCCTATAAACATGGGCTTCTCGGTATAGGTCTGTTAGGTATGTGGGACCCAGAGTGTCTGGGTTCCGTTTAACCAAGTAGGTTTATGTCGTTCATTGATATTTATAATGGTGTATCAAGAACAATTTCAAAAATTTCATTAGAATAATTAAAGTAGGCTTAATTATTACTCAAAGTTCCTTCGTAAAACCCATGAAAATAGGGGGACTATCATTATGTGACAGAGGGAGTATAATTCACTATTCAGTTCATAATTGCTAAATTGCGAGTAAGCTGGGCACTCATGTGTGTAGGATTGGTACTCACTCGAAAGTGTATGAGGATGTGGAGATTTAGTTGGCCGAAGAGATGAATTCACATTTCGGATCATTGACGCGCATTTTCAACCTGCAAGATTACATTGGTTTAATTATTTTTCTGCAAAATTACTGTAAATATCTTATACTATGTCAGAAATGATCTGTCAAACTTTTTGTAACTATGATGTACTTTTGCAAGGGAAAACACACTACTATATTTTTTTGCTTATCCTGGTTGTCGATTTGGAATACAGACATCAAAACTTCAGCAGAGTAATACTGCCACTCAAGTCTAGTTGCATTTTTATCTAATTTGTTTTTGTTTTTTTTCACTTGTCAATTTTTGGTGTGGTGAAATGGTGTCTGAAAAAAAACCCTTTTATTTACTCTCCAAACAAACAGATCGCAAGATAAATTATGCAAACCCAACAAGCAAACAAGAACAATAACAAAGCACGCACAAGAAAACACAAGGAATTGCTTACCCAGTTTGTCAATTCGATTGATTACGTCTGAGGGCACTGTCAAACCAAAATCTTGCACTATAATATGTTAATGTGCTTATATACTAACCATGAAATAAGTCCAAACCCTGGACAGAGAAGAAATCTCAAAATCAACATTTTCGGCTTGGCCCAGGGACCGCGTGTCTAACCCAACACGACCGAGTGGGTAACCCAGCACTCCCATGCATCCCACTCCAGAAAGACCTGCTCTATGATGTTAAATTTATAAGTACCAGAAATTTTGCGGGACTTTTAATGCACTGAAAAGTATTACTGACTCTTCTTTTTTCAGACTTATGAAAGAGTCGGTAATAGCTTTTCCGGCATCACTTTTAAAAATGCTGCAAAGTCATTTTTATTGTAGTGATAGGACCACACTAGCCATTAAGGAACATTACTCTTGGGGTAGTGAAAGGAGAAGAAGGATACCATTTATTTAGCTCTTATTTCATTATACAACATCAAAGTTCCATACACTTATTGCCTTCATCATAAAGATGGCATAATCTCCAAATCATGTACATTCATTAAACAACATCCAAGCTACAAGCCCTCGAAGCCTTACACACCTATTCTGACATAAGATTCATTTCGAAAATCTCCTCCTTGTCAAATTTCACTTGTAAGAAGAACAATTGATATTCCTCCATGAGTAAACTACGAAATAGACTCGCGTACTATTGCCCCAACATCACTTTGACATGCGTACTATCAACTCAGTAAATGTAGCTTGCGTACTATAGTTTTATTACCTATTTCCCTGAGATTTGTAACGGTAGTTAAAAAATTAACGAGACTGTTAATAACTTAACTAAAAGTTAAATTCAAATTTTTAAAATTGACCCTAAAGTTTAAAATAAACCCCCCCCCCTTCTCATCATCTTCTTCCTCATATGATTTTGTGGGTGATTAAGGGTTAAAAATGCTAAAACTCAAAATAGAGACCTATTAAATACCATTCATAATATGAAAGGGCTAAAATCAACCTACTTTAAATGCCCCATTTAGTTTACCCTAAAACCAACCCAACTCATTCATTTCATTCAAACTTTCTCTCCCATTTTCAGAAAACTGAGCCGCCGCCGCCACCACCGCCAGCCCTTACTCTTCCCTCCGCCGACGTCCTACTCCCTCTTTTCCGGCGCCGTGCAACCCTCTCCCTTGCGACGTGTCTAACCACGACCCCTACTCTCTCATCTCCCTTCTCACCCCCACCTCCATTACCTCCCTTCTTAGCCCCACCTCGGTCACCTCCCTTCTATCCCATCATTCTCAGATTCAAATTAGTCCTCCCTCCACCCTTCGCCTCTCTTTCCCGACGACAACACTTCCAAGGAATTCTCTCACTCTCTCTCTTCAAATCTGGATTTTTTTTTTTTTTGGAACCAGCCGTTGAAGAAAAGAGCTTTGGCCGGATTTAGGGGTTTCGAGGGATTTGAGATTTTCTCAGATCGCTAGTGGAATTGGAGCGTGAGGGTGGATGATGGTTTGAATTTTTGGCGTACAAAGAGATCGGAGGTTAGGGCATGAATTGGGATTTGAATTTGATGAACCCAGATGTTGTTTTTTTTTTTTTTTAAATTTTTTTTATTTAAATATGTTATTGTAAATTGGTGTTAAATAGATTTAAGTTTTACTTATTCTTTTCTGGATTGATATCAATTATTGTTTTATGTTGGTGGATGGTTGGATTTGGCCGGTGGTGGATGGGTGGTGGTGGGGCGGACATGGTGGTGAGAGTGGGGGCTATGAAGATGGAAGGGAGGAAGAAGATGATGAGAAGGGGGGGGTTATTTTAAACTTTGGGGTCAATTTTAAAAATTTGAATTTAACTTTTAGTTAAGTTATTAACAGTCTCGTTAATTTTTAACTACCGTTACAAATCTTAGGGAAATAGGTAATAAAACTATAGTACGCAAGCTACATTTACTGAGTTGATAGTACGCATGTCAAAGTGATGTTGGGGCTAGGGGTAGCAAAATGGGTGTTTTGGGTTTACCCATTAAAGTTAAAAATCCATTGGATATCCGGATATTTTAACTTTAATGGGTACACCCAAAACACCCATTTTGCCACCCCTAGTTGGGGCAATAGTACGCGGGTCCATTTTGTAGTTTACTCATTCCTCCTTGGAGCGTATATGCGCCCTTTCTACCGAATAAAATTAAGAAGAAGCATTAGGCTAAACTCCACAAAAGTTATAACAAGAATAGTGGGCTGTAATTACTTGATCTTACCTTCAGATTTTTCGTGCTGCCAATCTAACATAGAACCAGTCCGTCAAGTCATCTACAAAGTGGAAAAAGGCATGTCAACCACGGCAATTTAGAAGCAAAGCACCTCATATTACCCAAAATCCTGTCACGAAACATGTAGACATACATACACCCATTTCTTAAACTCATCATCGTCACTTTCTCCTCCATTATCTTCATTCCCCACAACAGTAGGTGGAAATTCATCTCCAGGGCACTTTGTTGTAAGTGGAGGCCCACAAAGCCCAACATTCCCAATAAATTTGGATTCATCAAAGCTTTGGAGAGTACCCGATGGAATTCTTCCTGAAAACTTGTTGTACGAAAGGTCAAGATAATTTAAGACTGCTCAACTGGGACAAACAAGCATCTTGCCAGAAAAGCTGTTCCAAGATAAACCGAGAGATGTAATTGACTTCAACTGACCAATCTGTCGAGGAATGTTGCCTTGTAATGCACTTCTCGTTAAGTTTAGTGCTACCAATTCAAAATAGCTCGGTAATTGCATTGGGAATTTCTCCATTGAAGTAACTGCTCGAAAGATTGCAAGACCACAACAGCATAAAACTTAGTTGAAAATATGGAATCCATTGAGGGTTCATTTTATGTGCAAGTGGTTTAGGGACAAGTCGAGATGGGTTAAGCGTGAAAGATTTAAAAGTGAGCTTCAGAGACATTACCAGGTAAAGAGTTGGATGAGAGACTCAAGTATTCGAGCTTTGATAGTATCCCCAAGTTTTTTTTATTAAAGTTCCGGGATAACACGGCCAAGGAAGAAAACCTTATGATACCATCAGATAATGGCCCATAAATTTTGTTACTGTCGAGAAGCAAATACACTAATGTGGCACAGAAGCACACCGAGAACCAAACAAGATGTCTACAAAGTTGGAAAGGTTCCCACTTAAGCTATTGTTTTGCAAATTCAGCAATACCAAATTGAAAAAAAATCCAAAAGATTTGGGTATCATGCCTTCAAGAAGATTAGAAGAAAGATCAAGATATTGTATAAAGGGCAAATAATCCCCAAAAGCTTAAAAAATTGGACCATTAAGATTGTTATCCCAGAACCAAGAAAAAAATTTTTTGGGGATGCGACTGTACCCAAAAGAAATACTCCCTCCGTCCCACCTCACTTGAGACTTTATTCCATTTTGGGCCGTCCCACTTCACTTGAGACCTCCCAAAATGGCCATGATTTTATTATTTTATATTCAATTTACCCCACCCACTCATTCTCTCTCTTAATTTTCCACCACACAATTCATTCAATCAACCTACTATTAACCCCACTCATTCTCTCTCTTCATTTTCTACCACACATTTTCTTTATTTTATTCATTTTTCTTAGTTATTGTGCCCACCTCTAAGGTCTCAAGTGAGGTGGGACGGAGGGAGTATAACTAAGGTCCAGATAGTTCAATCCCACAATTCAAGCAATGAAGGACTAATTTTACCTGTAATATCATATGAACCCCAACTAAAATCAAGCTTGATGACATGACCAGTTTGATTAGTGCACTTGATTCCACTCCATTTGCAGCAGTCTTTGGTGCTCCAGGAAGGGAGACGGACGCCATCATATTTAGTTGTAAGGCCAGCTCTGAAAGCAAGAAGTGCTCGTCTAGCAAGAAGTGCTCGTCTCTCCTTCTGTATGCAAACATTTGTTTCATTTGACCCAATAATTTTTAAACTAAGAGAAGTTGTAACACAACTTACACATAGCAAAATAAGAACAACACCCAACATCATGTTTTTCTAGATGAACAATAGACTAGGTAGAAAATTATCCTGTGTTCATATAGGAATACATACATATACATATATATAGAAGAGTACTCAAATGAGAACCACAATTGTGTGAGAACCATGAGAACCAATAACCACCATTAGATTAAAATAATTGAGTGGTTCAGATTAAGAGGCAATAGGAAGGAAAAGCGATGGTATTTTTGAAATTTATCTAAACTTTGAGGTAAAAAAATGAGCCGGGCATTCCATCTTTCTTTGGCTGAGTCAAATGTGAACCAATAAGGGTCTGCCACATCATCAACCAAAATTTCCTTCAAATTTCAAAATGAAATATCTCAATAATTATAATTCCAAAAAAAAAACCGAGAACACTGAATTTTTCGTCTCGGAAAGACGAATAAAACTACATCCCTGAAGATAGGGTTTTGAAAAAAATATATTAAACTACAATGAAATTTTCAAAATACACTTGGATACACTAGCTAGTTACCTACTGTATCTAAGTTCAATGTTCAAAATTTAGCTAACGTATCTAAGTATAGCAATGTATATAAGTAGAACATTCAAAATTTATATATTATATCCAAGTGTATCAACTGTATCCAAGTGCAATATTCAAATTTTAGCTGTTGTATCCAAGTGTATCTATTGTATCCAAGTGAAATGATCAAAATTTAGCTACTGTATCCAAGTGCAATGTTTAAAATTTAGCTATTGTATCCAAGTGTATCAAATGTATTCAAGTGCAATGTTTAAAATTTAGCTATTCTATTTAAGTGTATCTACGTGCAATATTCAAAATTTAGCTATTGTATCCTAGGCTATCTACTATACCCAAGTGCAATGTTCAACAAACACTTGGATACAGTACCTAACTAACTACTGTATCCAAGTGCAATGTTCAAAAATTAGCTTTTGTATCCAAGTATATAGTATAACGTATCCAAGTGCAATGATTAAAATTTAGCCAATGTATCCAAGTGTATCTACTGTATCCAATTGCAATGTTCAAAATACACTTGGATACACTAGCTAACTAGCTAATGTATCTAATAACAAATGATATTGGATACAATGGTTCATTACCTTCTCGTTCTCCACACTTGGATACAATACCTAACTAACTGTTGTATCCAAGTGCAATGTTAAAAAATTAGCTATTGTATCCAACTAAATCTATTGTATCCAAGTGCAATGATTAAAATTTAGCCAATCTATCCAAGTGTATCTATTTTTAATGTATCCAATTGCAATGTTCAAAATACACTTGGATACACTAGCTAACTAGCTAATGCATGTAATAACAATTGATATTGGATACACTGGTTCATTACCTTTTCTTTCTCCACTCTTGGATACAGTACCTAACTAACTATTGTATCCAAGTGCAATGTTCTTAAATTAGCTATTGTATCCAAGTAAATCTATTGTATCCAAGTGCAATGTCTAAAATTTAGCCAATCTATCCAAGTGTATCTAATGTATCCAATTGCAATGTTCAAAATACACTTGGATACACTAATTAACTAGCTAATGTATCTAATAACAATTGATATTGGATACAATGGTTTATTACCTTCTCGTTCTCCACACTTGGATACAATATCTAACTAACTATTGTATCCAAGTGCAATGTTCAAAAATTAGCTATTGTATCCAACTAAATCCATTGTAACCAAGTGCAATGATTAAAATCTAGCCAATCTATCCAAGTGTATCTAATGTATCCAATTGCAATGTTCAAAATACACTTGGATACACTAGCTAACTAGCTAATGTATCTAAGCGTATTTTGAAAATTAGACGTTGTTCAGTGTTATTTTTTCAAAACCCTATCTTGAGAGATTTAGTTTGATTCGTCTCGACGAGACAAAAATCAGCGTTCTCAGATTATTTTTTCGATTTATGGTTAATGAGATATTTAATTTTGAAATTTTATGGATATTTTGGGTGATGACGTTTTGCCCTTCCATTGGTCATTCAACCTAATTATAAGATTGCCACCGAATTTTTTAAGTAAAAAGTAATTAAACCTTTGATTTGTGTCTAATCCAATGGTTATGCTTGGTTCTCACGGTTCTCATTTTAAATAATTCTCATTGGAGCAAGACCATATTTATATATATATATATATATATATATATATATATATATATATATATATATATATATAATATATCGTGAGAACTTGGATATATTAGGTAAGAACCTAATGTATCCAAGTAATGTATCCAATGGTTCACTTGGATCCAATGTATCCAAGTGAACCATTGGATACATTAGGTAAAAACCTAATGTATCCAAGTTCTCACGATATTTAGGTTCTCACAGGAGCACGAACCTATATATCGTGAGAACCGTGAGAACTTGGATACATTAGGTAAGAACCTAATGTATCCAATATATCCAAGTGAACCATTGGATACATTAGTTTTTACCTAATGTATCCAAGTAATGTATCCAATGTATCCAAGTGAACCATTTGATACATTAGGTAAAAACCTAATGTATCCAAGTTCTCACGGTTCTCACGATATTTAGGTTCTCACAGGAGCACGACCCTATATATATACTCCCTCTGTCCCAGCACAAGTAGGACTAGAGGAGTGGGCAGAATAATTAAGAGAAAGTAGTGAATGTGTGGTGGAAAATGAGGAGAGAGAATGAGTGGGGTAAATAGTAGTGTTGGTTGAATAAATGAGTGGTGGAAAATAAAGAGAGAATTAGTGGGGTTAAATGGTGGGGTTGGTTGAATATAAATATATTAAAACATTTCCATTTTGGGCAGTCTCAATTGTTCTGGGACGGCCTAAAAGGGAAATAAGTCATATTTGTGATGGGACGGAGGGAGTATATATATATATATATATATATATATATATATATATATACTCCCTCCGTCCCATTTGAAGCTTCACCATTTCGGTGATGGCACACAAATTAAGGAAATTGATGAGTGTAAAAAGGGTTTTGAGAGGGAAGAAGTTAATGGGTATGATAAGTGGGCCCCATAATTTAAGTATGCGAGGGAAAGAAGTGAGTGGGTATGACAAGTGGGGCCTACATTTTTTATCATTTTAGGAAATGATAAGCTTTTAACGGGACATCCATTTGGGTAAAAGGTGAAGCTTCAAATGGGACGGAGGGAGTATATTGTTTAAAGGGGATTGTGACTTTAAAAACGATGAGAGATTATTTCATTAGTTAGTACTACCTCTGTCCCTAAATGAGTGTCCAAATTTCATTTTAAGGGATATCTGAAAATGTTAACTTTTTGTACACTTTGGTGGCACAGATTCATATATAATCTTGTAATCTCCTTTCCAAACATTTAGTTTTGCACGTATAAAAAGAGACCGGTGAAAAAAAAAATTGAAAAAAAAACATTTAGGGACAAAGTTATGCTAAAAAAAAGACACTCATTTTGGGACAAAGATTTTTTGAAAATGGACACTCATTTAGGGACAGAGGGGTACTATTGTTGATTTGTGAATATCGCCATACCCATCAATCTTCTTTCTCTATAGAAACAAATGCGCAGAATGTCAATTTAACAAATCGTGACTTGACAATTAATCCTATATAACAATATTTACAAGTATATAAAAGAAACATGCTGACTAGTTTTTTTCGGGCGAATGACCATAGAATGCAACATAATTTTTCATTTAGTGCAAATAATGCAAAGTACTCGTTATTGAAAAAATGTTTACGCGTAAACAATACATTGTTAAGAAGAAAATGACCTTTCCTTTTACCTTTCAAGTTTCATTCCACCAAAAAATATTATGGAAAAATTACCACTTGGTGCAACGTACCGCACCTTTGGTTATAACAAATATAGCGTACTCCAACTTTACCACATAATCCAGCGTACTTGTCAATTTTGTTTCAAATAATGCAACGTACTATAGAATACGTTGCATTATTTGAAACAAAATTGACAAATACGCTGGATTATGTGGTAAAGTTGGAGTACACTGTACTTGTTATAACTAAAGGTGTAGTACGTTGCATATTTCAGTCAATCGCCCCAATATTTAAAAATATTGTTTACTTACAATTTAAGAAATAATTCACTAGAAAATTTATAAACCAAATTTATATTTACAAAGACACAAGTATGTAAAATAAAAATGGGTAATTTTGTAATGAAATACTCCATCTGTCCCAGACTAAGGTTCTTACTTTCCTTTTTGGTTTGTCCCAGGCTAAGGTTCTTAGTTGCTTTATTACCTAAAATTGACAATGGGACACACTTGTCATTCTCACAACAAAAACTTTCTACCCACTTTCTCTCTCCTACTTTCTCCTACTTTACTTTTCATACTCACAATATTTACTTTTTCTTAATCTCCGTGTAAAGTCAAACTAAGAACTTTAGTCCGGGACAGAGGTAGTACAACTTACGTTATTGCCTACTAATATTCCAAGATATTTTAAGAAGACACAAGAATTATAAAATAAGGAGGGGTAATTTGGATGGAATTAAAGCCAAAACTAATTCCATATCGTATGCTTGTGTCATCTTAAATTATAATTTTTATAAATAAAACTTTTTAGAACAAATAAAACTAGCTAATTTATTTAAGATGAAATTTTTAAAGGTAAAAGTGGAGGGGTAATTTTCTCTTTCTGATATGTATTTTACTTGAATCTAAAGAAAAACATTAAAAGTTGACAGAATTTTGTCGAGTATGGGTACACAGTCCTGGTCAAGTAGCTTGGGTGGGGAGGGGGGGTTGTGAAGGGTAAGTTAAATCAATGCTACAATCGGGTAACCAATAATAATCTGCAGACAACTATAGTTAATAGAAAAAGATCATTCTCATTTCATTATATTGTTCATGGCATTTGATGGAATGTACTTACTGTGTAGACAATCATCCACACGCCTTGCAAATCAGCAGCAATCCTACAAAGAGAAATGATAAATCATTAAAAGCGACTAAGTCACTAATGTACCAAAACTGGTCTATGAATTCAATTACTACAACAAGAAATAGTACATCACTTGAATGCAAACGTCTATGGCATCAGCTTATATATTTGCTTGTGAATAAACAAAAGAATGATTTGACTTTTTACATGGAAACTAATATAAATGGAACTCTGTTTATTTACTGAACAAAATATATTGTGAGATAAACTTAAACCAATCATAAAGGCTAAGTCAAGATCAGTGCAGAACTTAATTTGCATATATATCAAAAGCACTTATGCCATAATAAACTGGAGACAATTTACTGTTGGGAACCAAGGCAATTGTTATAAATAGGATAGTGGATCCTTACTAAACAAGGAGATTGATACTACTAAACAACTTAAAAGAATAAGTAGTCCCCCTGTCCCTAAATAAATGTTCAAATTTCACTTTGAGAGAAATTCATAATAAGCTTAAACATAAGCATGTTTACTAGCATAAGTATAGCAAAACCCTTAATGATCTCACTATATTGCATGATGAGTCTAAGTATGAATTAGACGGGTTCTGGTGGGTGGCTTAGGGTGTCTAAGATTTTAGTTGCATCAAAGACGCAGAAAGTTGTGTTGGTTGACTGGAAAATTCTTTTGTAGGGCTTCTTCTTGCATAAGGAGGTCTCTGAGGTCTTTGGTGTCCCTTGGAATTTGTAGTTGCGATAAATTCTTTGTACATACATCCCAACCCTCCTAAGATCCTACTACAAAGAGTTTGGATGGAGACGACCTTACCCGCTTGAGAAAAAGAGTGAGACAGTGTTTTGTCCAAAGTCTTGAATGGTCATACCCGGAGTAAGAGTGAGATTACGAAGTTCTTCTTGGAGTTTCTAAATATAAATAGAGGACGCAACTCCAGATTCCTTGGCTTGAGGAACACATGCCTCAAGTGCGGTAGTACACTGGTTGCTATAGGGTTGGACATCGAAGGTAACAGTGGCTTTAATCCAACCTAGAACGAACCTAGACGTGTGGTTAAAATTTTCATAAGACGGGCTTAATTAGTTAGCGTGTTGTTGTCATTGTGGAGAGTACAGATAAGGGTTTCTATCTGCGACTACATGTGTGAGGTAGTGTATCTCAAGTATAGACAAGAAAAAAGAACTCCAATTTTTGTAATTCTCGTTGAATAGCCTACAATGACCCATGTAAGATTGAGCATTAAAGATGACATGAAGACCATATTTGTTAGAGAAGTTACCTTACCCAGAATCGATGTGTACCATGGTTTTCGTTGAAGTTGTTGATCCATCACGCATGGGTTCAGGTTTCTCTTGATACCATTTATGAAAAACCGCCTGCAAGGAAACGCAAAGAGTGCAAGGAAAAAAAGAGATGATGGGAACATGGTTGAATAAACTGGAAAATAACTTAGTGTTATAAACGAAGACATATGTTATTAAATAGGATAGTGGATCCTTATCTCATGGTTACAGATAGGAAGGAGGATCCTTATCAAGGAGATTGATACTTCTTTCACTATACAAGGGAATAGAATAAGTGATATAAACTAACTATCCTAATTACGATTACAATGCCTAATACTATGGACAATATATACAGGATATGCAGAAACATATATTCCCTCCGTTACAAAATGATACACTCATTTGACTTTTCAGACATTAAGGTTACATAAAAAGTTTTGGAAATTCGGTGCTTTTGAAGCCTTCATTTTGGAAATGAGACTTACTTTCTGGAACAAACAAAAAGGAGTAATGAGACTATCATTTCGCGATTCGGGACAGAGGGAGTAAATAATAAATAATGACTATATCTTAGATATACTTCTGGTGCTCAATCTGAATCTTGAGAGACAATTTCGTGCTTTCACACTTTTTTGGTACAGAGGAAGGGGTAAATAGCACGAAGGGGTAAATAGAACAATGTGAATGCTTCAATCCGATGCACGACGCAACAAAAAGTTTCCCGCTGCTTTTTTTTTTTTTTTTTTTTTGGAGGGGGGGGGAGGGGATATTCTAGTAACATTAACCCTTTGTAACATTAACTAATCAGAAAGCGTCCAAATGGTAGGGGGAGAGAGAAATTAATTATTAGCCACTTCTAGGGGTGTAATTACGCTTGGGGAAGACTTGCTCATCACACAAACCGCCCGATCCGTAAGACTGGTCTTTCTAACGTGTGTGTGTGTGTGTTACATGCATGTTCCTAGAAGCATTATTATTTTAAGTAAACATGCTTTAACATAAAACAATCTAATCTAGTATGATCTGAGCAGCATTAAAAGAGCATACTAATAAGGAGGGTGTTAAATGTAACTTTCTGAAGGTACCTTATCGAAGTTGCCACTCGTACATTGATAAGCATCTGTCAAAAATGGGAGTAAGATCCTCGTTGAAATCCGCGCTCTGATATGCATTGAACTCCCTTTTGGTTTAAAAGAAACCCGTTAATGCCATGTTCACCTTGCATACTATTCTCCACATTTCAGTCGCTCATCATATAATCCCCATACTTGAACTTAAATCAATATTTCAATAGTAACTAAAGTCACTAAAAACATATAAACACATGTTATACAAAATCCATCCTTCAGTTAATATTGTTATATTGTATTATGAATTCATAAGGTGGCATTATCTCCAAATATTGTACTCGCAGTATACAAAATCAAAGGTAAAAGCATTTATTGCCTATCATACAAAGGCATAATTTCTGAATAGTTTCCCAATCTATTAAATCTGATAACAACTAACAAGTTTCTTTCTGAATCTCTCCTCCGTGTCAAAAAATTACAAGATAAACAATTTTGTTCCTTCAATTCCTCCACCCATGTATATATATGCCCTTCCGAAATACTCCCTCCGTCCCAAAGTGATCTCATACTTTTTTCGCGGTTATCACGAATGAACTTTTGAGTAATAATTTTAAATTGATTTAATTATCCTAATAAAAATCTAAAACTTGTAGTTGATACAGTCAACAATACCATTAATAGCAAGTTTTAGATTTTCATTAGGATAAATAAATCAACTTAAAATTATTGTTCAAAGTTAATTCATGACAACGGCAAAGAAAGCATGAAGATCGTTTTGGGACAGAGGGAGTAGTCCATTAAGAAGTATTAGGCTATAGATGTTTAAACATGTAGCACAAGTAAAAACATGACCACGTACTAAACATTAGTTTTCTTACCTTTAGAATTTGGAGATTGACATCATCTTGCTGCCCTTCTCCCATAGAACCAGCCCGTCAAGTCATCTACGAATAGGAAAAAGGCATATCGACCACAGCGATTGAGAAGAAAAGCACCACATATTCCCCAAAATCCTGTTACAAAACTGGAAGCCATAGCCAGTAAATTTGGATGCATCAACAGTATGTGGGGATTCATCTCTAGGGCTCTTAAATGTAAGTGGAGGCCCACAAACTCCAGCATTCCCAGTAAATTTGGATGCATCAGGGCTTTGGAGTTGAGTGCCCATTTACCTGAAAATATGCTGTGTGACAGGTCTAGACAACATAAGAAATTCAGCTGATACAAAGTAAAAGGTATCTGACCAGAAAAGCAGTTTCTAGATAAATCGAGAGACGTAATTGACTTCAGATGACCAATATGTTGAGGAACCTTCCCTTGTTATGCATTTCTTGATAAGTTGAGTGATACCAATTCAAAAAACTTTGTTATTTTGTTTGGAATTTCTCCACTCAAGTTATTGCTAGAAATATCAATACTCTTCAACAATCTAAGATTATGTCCGAGTTCCTGTCCTCATGAACGTAATTATTTCTATATAAAACCTATTAACGTTTGAGAAAAGGTTCAGTAAACCCAACATTATTAGGTCTCCATCAAAAAACTTGACGATAGTCTTAGTCAATGATGATGTGGATGCTTGGTAGACTCCTTTTGCCTTGTTGGATGTTAACCTTTCTTTGGATACAAATATAAATCCGAAATAAGAATAAAGCCTGCAACAAATCGTCGTTTTAGCCTAACATATACAAATGCAACATTTAGAAAATGAGATGCGTAAAATAAAAAATGGAGTTCATGGCCACAGAAGAGGAAAACACTTAGAGGAACCGAATGTTAATTCACCAATGAAAAGCATATGTTGTCACAAAGTAAAGTGGGCGGTGAAAGAACAATGCCCAACTCGCGAAACAAGAAGAACGGGATATGTATAAAATACAACATACATTGACTAAATCTTGATATATTTTTGGTGCTGGATCAGAATATTGAGAGACAATTTTGTGCTTCCAGGCCTCACTTTCTTTTGGAAAGGAAAAAAGGTAAAAAGGAACAATGTGAATACCCGATCTGATGTGCGACACAACAGAAAGTGCTTTTTTGTGAAGATTCTACTGACATTAACTCTTTGCAACATCAATTAATCAGAAGAGTCGCCACGTTTTGAAGAGGCCAAAATGGTAGGGGACAAGCCTAATTAAGATCAGTAAACATGCTTTAAAATGTAACAACCTAATCTAGCATGATCTCAACAGCATTAAAAGAGCATACTAAAAAGGGTGTTGAATGTACCTTGTTCAAGTCGTCACTAGTGCATCGATAGGCTGCTGTAGGAGATGGGAGTACGGTCCTCCTTGAAATCCGCTCTCCGGTACACATTATAGTCCCTTTTGGGCCAACACAGACCTGTTAATGTCAAGTTCACCTTGCAGACTACTCTCCACATTTGAGTCGTCTATTCATCATATCGTCCCCACACATGTATGTAAATCAATTTTTCAATAATAATTAAACTCACTAGAAACATACAAACACATGCACAAATCCATACAAAATACGCCCTTCAGTTATTCTTGCCTTAAGGTGGCATTATCTCCAAATATTGTACTCTCAATATACAAAATCAAAAGCACAAGCATTTATTGTCTTATACAAAATCAAAAGCACAAGCATTTATTGTCTTATACATACAAAGGCATAATGTCTAAATAGCTTCCCGGTCAATAAAATCTGATAACAAATTTCTTTCTAAATCTCTCCTCCATGTCAAAACAAGAATAAACAAATATTGTTCCTTCGATTCCTCCGCTCGTGTATATATATATGCCCTTCCAAAATAGTCAAATTAAGAAGCATTAGGCCATTATGTAACGATAGTAAAAACATGAATATGCACTACACATTAATTTTCTTACCTTTAGAATTCGGGTATTGACTTCATCATGCTGCCCTTGTCCCATTGAACCAGCCCGTCAAGTCATCTACGAAGTGGAAAAAGGCATGTCGACCACGACGATTGAGAAGCAAAGCACCACATATTCCCCAAAACCCTGTCACGAAACCAGTAGACAAACCAATGTACAGCCATTTCATAAACTCATCATCATCATTTTCTCCTCCATTATCTTCACTGCCCACAACAGTAGGTGGGGATTCATCTCCAGGGCACTTTGATGTAAGTGGAGGCCCACAAAGTCCAACATTCCCAATAAAATTGGATGCATCAAAGCTTTGGATTTGAGTGCCTGATGGTATTCTTCCCGAAAATTTGTTGTGCGACAGGTCTAGCCAACTTAAGAAATTCAGCTGAGACAAACTAGATGGTATCTTACCAGAAAAGCAGTTTCGAGATAAATCGAGAGACGTAATTGCCTTCAGATGACCAATCTGTTGAGGAACCTTGCCTTGTAATGCATTTCTAGATAAGTTGAGTGATACCAGTTCAAGTAACTTTGTTAATTCCTTTGGAATTTCTCCACTCAAGTTGTTGCTCGAAAAATCAATACTCTTCAACAATCTAAGATTATTTCCAAATTCCTGCTCTCTACCCTGCCATTCTATTACTGAATAGTCTGCATAGCTAGCAGGAGTATAAGTGGCTTGCGTACTGCTCCTTGACGCGTACATAGAAGTATATTCATGATAGTGCAGTTCAAGACCTTTCTGAACCATGGCAGTGAGGTTGTTTAAACATGGAGGAATGGTTCCAACTAAGTTGTTTATAGAAAGGTCTAGGACTTGAAGTTTTTGTAATCGACATAAATTTAAAGGGATGGTCCCAAGAAATTTATTTGATCGCAAACTAAAAATGGACAGTTGCAATATACTCCCCCCTATCCAAGCAGGTATAGTTCCATATAACTTGTTCGCTCCAACATCCAAAAAGCTCAACTGTTCGCAATTTGACAAGGACGGCGGAAGCTCGCCGGAGAAGCTATTGCCGTACAACTGTAACGACTCTAAGCGAGATAAAGAACCCAGAGAAGCAGGAATATCTCCAGAAAGACTGTTGTGCGCTAAGTTAACAACAACTAGATCCTTTAGTTTTCCAACACAATCAGGAAGTCCTCCAGTTAGGAGATTGTGTGAGACGTCAAGGAAGGTCAAGGCCGCATCAGTTAATTCACATAAGAAAGAGAGATTTCCTGAAAAATTATTCCTTGAAAGACTAATTGATACTAATGTTGAAGGAAAGAGTGGTATTGCCCCCTCCAATTTGTTTGAAGATAAATTCAAATGCTGAGATTGTGCAGAAAGGTCCCAGAACCATGGTGGGATGCTACCTGAAATTCCAGTGTTGGAAATATCAAGATAGGAAAAGTTTTGCTGAGTATGAATCCAATTAGGGAAACGCGGGCCAAGATGACAAGACATCAACCCAATAAATTTCAGCTGAAAACGAGGAAACCATTGAGGCCTTACTCTTATATCTAGAGGGTTGAGGGACAAGTCGAGATAGGTTAAGTGTGTGAGACTTGACAAGTGAGCTTCAGAGACAATCCCCATAAGAGAGTTGAAAGACAGATCCAAGAATTCAAGATGTAAGAGTGTACCCAAGTTTTTGGTTAAAGTTCCATTCAGCTGATTGTTGGAGATGGATAGCTTTCTTAGGGAATGTAATTTTATGATACCGTGAGGTAATGGCCCATAAAGTTTGTTATTGTCAACAATCAACGACTCTAATGTAGGAGCACCAGCACACCCAGAGCTGGACAAGATGTCAACAAAGTTGGAAAGGTTTCCACTTAGGTGGTTGTGTTGCATCTCTAGATCTACCAAATTACACAGATTTTTGAAAGAGTTGGGTATCATGCCTTCAAGAAGATTAGAAGAAAGATCAAGAGATTGAAGAAAGGGCATATGATCCCCAAAATCTTCAAAAATTGGGCCATTCAGCATGTTACCCTGAAGAGTAAGATCAATAAGGTTGCTGCTTAAGTTGAACAACCAGGAATACATGGACGAAGTAAAACCATTAAAGGAGAGGTCAAGCGTTTTGATGCTAGCAGAAGAAGAGTTTATCCAAGAAGAAGACGAAGGAGACACAACCTTTGATAGTTGACAATTTATAAAAGCTAAGTGAGAAAGAAATGGGAGGCTCTTAATTATGTCTACCCAGTTAGTCGCTCTACTGAGGTCAACGCCTTCCACGTAGAGGGTTTCCAAGGAAGATAGACTAGACAACCAGTCAATGTTCTCAATGGAGAAGTTTGTGTCATCATAAGGTGTAGTGGCAAGTGCAAGAACATTCAAGTTAGAGAGGTTCCCAAGGTGCGATGGAATCATTCCAGCAAAAGAACAGAAACAGAGGTCAAGGTACTTTAATTTGGTGAAGGAACTAAAAAACTTAGGGATGGGACTGTTTTCAAAAGAAATATAACTTAGGTCCAGATAGTTCAATTCTTCCAATTGAAGCAATGAAGGACTAATTTTACCCGCAACAGATTGTGGACCCCCAAGATCAAGCTTGATTACACGACCAGTATGGTTGCTGCACTCAACTCCACTCCAGTTGCAGCAGTCTTCGGTGCTCCAGGAAGAGAAGCGGCCACCATCATATGTAAGGTTAGCTCTGAAAGCAAGAAGTGCTTCTCTCTCCTTCTCGATGCAATAAATTATTTCATTAGAACCATTTTTAAAACTAAGGGAAGCAGTAACATAACTCACACATAGCAAAAGTAGAGCAAGACCCAACATGATCATCTACTTTGAAACAAAAAGACTTGGTAGATAGTTAATACTGTAATCATATATGATATAGACAGATATAAATAAGCACAAAGAAATACTCCTTGCCTTTCTTTGACCTTAAATTTGATTGTGGGTCAGCAACTATCATATAGAATAACCCTGCCAGTTCTGAACCAAAATGGTGTCAAATCAGCCTACAGTGTTTAGAATTTGATTATGAGAGTCCAAAGCATTTGAAGGAGTAACATAGATTTTGAATTAGCATATAACTGAGTCTAAGTCAACGGGTATCATTTCCACCTCCTTTGTGGTTACCTCACCAATCTATCTCCCTTTTTGATTCATTAACGCACCCGTCAAATACCTAATTATAATCTCTAAACACTCATAGGATATGTTGGTTTTCTTTTTGTAATTTTCTAATGATTATTTTTAAAAAGAAAAAAAATATGAGACAGATAGAAAATGTCTATTCCCCTGACTATCATTTTGTTATATATGCGTATGTATAATTAATAAAAACTCACAAATGTAATTGTGTCCTTATAAAAACTATAAACAAAATCTGAATATTCCATAACGACCCCCAAGTGTTGACCAGTAATGACAGCATAAAAGAAAAGGAAAAAAAATGTTTTCATCTAATTATTTGGTACATACATTGCATGTGTTGACTCTAGGTACATCATCTATCCAATATGTTAGTTACAAATGGCATGGGGAATCCTAGCAGTAATGTAAATACCATGGAATTCCTATATATGTACCAATATATCCTTCTACTTCATTACTTGATAGAAAAGAGAAATGCAAAGGGCACAAAATAAGTTCACGGAATTTTTGTCACCAACTGAGTTGGCATTGATTGATTGGATACGTAATTAATGAGTAGTAGGGTCTACAACCACAACATCCAACCAAACATTGCAAAATCAGTTTGTGTCCAAAATTTTTGTGAGCCTTTTTGTGACTTTAGTATTAGTCTATCAAAAGTATTGATATGTATGATCCGGTCTAAATGCCTTGAACAATGCAAGATGTTTACTACTTGCTTGATCTAACATGTTTGTAGGCGTACAAAATGGGGAAACTTTGATCATTTTTTCTCAGTCCCAATAAGAGATGTGCATAATTTATTATGTATTTAGGGACTTGTTGTGTGGGAAGAAAAGGCTTTACCGTTCCTTTATAAAAATTTATGGAGTTTAGGGACTTATGCTGATCAATGGAGGTAGTTGTAAAAGGGCTTCTGACGATTGCATCACTAATGAACTTAGATGAAGGGTGGGCGGTGCCACCACTATGGTGCTAGGGCCGAAACCCTTGAGATGAGAAGGAGGGCAGCTACAAGAGAGAAGGTTTTCGTGTCTCGAACGAACTTAAAAGTGAAATTTCTTTTTTTTTAAATCTCAAGATCAAACTCGAGTACATGACCAATTTGAATGTTGCACTCAACTCCACTTCATTTGCAACAGTCTTTGGTGCTCTAGGAAGAGAGGCAGCCACCATCATATGTAAGGTCCGCGTTGAAAGACGAAGTGCTTGTCTCACCTTCTCTATGCAATACGTGATTCCATTAGAACAATTTTTAAAACTAAGGGAAGAAGTCACGCCTAGCAAAACTAAAACAAGACCAAACATGATTTACACTAAAAAAAATATATATGGAAATCTTGGGATCATATAGTGCATAAGTACATATAAAACAAAATCCTCGGTCTTGATTGAAAATTTGTACTTGACTTTATATTTATATTTTTGCCAATTTAGCCAATTGTGAAATTATATATGAAGATTTAGATTAACTATTATTTATATGTGCATGCACCTACCTTGCCAATCTTTTTTCACACTAGAACTAGTGTGAATTGATATAACTCACTTCGATGTTATATTTCCAACAAAAGATCTAAGTAAATGCACATTATTGTGTGTGCATTTTTTTAATTATCTAATATTGCTGATTTATAATTCTACGATTGATTAAAGGTTCTAAAAAAACAAGCATTACACCTCATTCTCAATAGATGGGGTGCCTTTCCTTTTTAGGCAATTTCTCTATAAAAGAAAATGACCAAAACCATGCAGTCATTCCCCCTTCTCTTTTAATTCCATATGCAAGACCTAGTTTGAATTCAAATCCTCAAGGGGTAATTTAGACAATAATAAATAGTCAAAGCATTTTCTTAATTTGCATGTTACTATTCTATTGGAAGATAGACCTCTACACAATACTTTCTCACATTTGACAGAACATAATTTATTTTAAATTATACTCCCTCCGTCCCACCTCACTTGACACCCATGAGGTGGGCACAACAACTAAGAAAAAATAATAAAATAAGGAAAATGTGTGGTGGAAAATGAAGAGAGAGAATGAGTGGGGTAAATAGTAGTGTTGGTTGAATAAATTGAGTTGTGGAAAATGAAGAGGGAATGAGTGGTGGGGTAGAGTGAATATAAAATTATAAAAAGTAGGCTATTTTGGGAAGTGTCAAGTGAGCTGGGATGGAGGGAGTACGTAAGTACATTTTCCACTCATTAATCAAGCAGCTTGCCTAGCTAAGTGGGTTAGGCAGAAGGCTTAAAATCTTGTGGACTTGGGTTCGAGTCCCATGGTCCGCCACTGGATGGCAGTTTGGAATAATTTGTATTTAGATTCGGTTTAACTGCTTTCTAGAGTTTATGGTTTCAAATTACCTATTTAGGGGCACAATGTTTCAATTTTGTACGTTCAACTATGTCAATGTCATATGGAGGTCCACCTCAGAATATTTAGTACAATTGAACAAACACCCCCCCCCCCCCACACACACACACAACCAAAATCACAGAAACACTGCCAGAATAATTCAGGAAGGCACACATGCGGTTACAAATTACTCCCTCCGTCCCAAACTTTTGGTTACTAAAATTGAATGTGCGGAGATTAAGGAAAAGGTAGGTGTTGTGAGTGGAAAGGAGAGAGAAAATGAGATAGTGGATAGTTGTTGTGAGTGGAGAGTTTGAGAAAAAATTGAACATTTTGGGTAAGTAAACAAAAGTGTGGGACGTTCAAAACGGAAATAAGTAATCAAAAGTTTGGGACGGAGTGAGCATATAAAAAACCACAAGTAAAATACATAAAGGAAACGAAATTGAACATAGATTATTTACTCAGTTACCAAACACTTACATAATCAAACATTATGCTCCAGTGAAGACCAGATCTAACAATTAAAGCATGGTTTCAAAAAAATCACAGTGTAAATGAACTTCAATTAAACTCAATAGAATAAAGATTAAAAAAAAAAAATCAAAACCCTAAACATTTCCCTAAATTGGAGTGAAAAAGTGGGAGAGCAGTAACATACTCGAGAAGGGCGGCAAGATAGACCCAATCCAATAAAACTCTCTTTTGACTGTGTCCAGCTGCATGACCATTAGCATTTTAAAAGTTCGAGGAATTCGCCGGAGATATTGGTTGGTGGCGGCGATCTGACGGTCAAACCCTAGCTTAGCTTGTGACTGATTGCGGTGATTGGTAGAGTTTTTTTTTTTTTTTTTTTCCCGGACGGTGATTGGTGGTGTTAATGGTGGAAATAATGGCGATGAAGATTTGAAAATGGTTACGACTTACGGGACAAACGGTTTATTACATCACAGGTCCCTCGACTTTGGTGTTTTATATAAACATATCCTTAATAAAAGAAATTGGTCATTACAAAATACCAACTCATTTCAGTGAATGCCGTTAGCCTCCATCTTTAACTTGATGCAACGCATGCTATTTTTCAAGAGTGTGTTTTGGGGGAAACTAGTTCCTCCATAAATTATAAAAAGTCCTGTTTTTTTTACCCTTAGACCCTAAATCTGAAACCCTAAAACCTAAACCTGAAACCCTAAACCTTAAACCCTATAAAAACAGGAATTTTTATAACTTATGGAGGAACTAGTTTCCCCCAAAATTTTATCATTTTGCAAGGGTGTTATAGGAAGTTTAACCTATAAGATATCACATTCAAAGGATTAGGTGGTGAGACATGGCAAGGTGCAGGTGCAACGTGCTTACATAATACGGTAATCATACTGCACGGATTGTCAGATCAAGTTAACTATTTGGACTATGTTGGTGGGATTGGCGGCAATAAAACGATCATACTTTATGTGGTGTAGATTAAAGAGAAAAAAAATACATCCTTCTTATAAAAGTGTCACAATTGAGGTGTTTAATATTTTCGTAAAATATGATTTACTCCCTCCGTTCTTCCTCACTGAGACTTATTTCCATTTTCGGCCGTCCCGCTTCACTTGATACTCCCTAAAATGGTCATCTTTTTATAATTTTATATTTAATCTATCGCACCCACTCATTCTCTCTCTTCATTTTCCACCACACAATTTATTCAATCAACCTACTTTTAACCCCATTTTTCTTAGTTTATTTTTTTTCCTTAATTATCGTGCGCACCCCTTAGGTCTCAAGTGAGGTGGGGCGGAGGAAGTATTTGTTTGTACACCGTTTGTGCTATAATAAAATTGCAGTAAGATTATTTGGTTTGAATATGGCACTTATTAATGGACCAAAAAAAATAATGTGATACTTGTTACAAATTAAGTCAAGTCAACTTAAGCAAAGTTGAGTAAAGTCAACCTAACGTGGCTTTATTTTTTATTTTTGACAAAAACTTGTGTGAGACGGTCTCACATGTGAGACGGATCTTGATGAGAGAGTAAATGGTTTGCCCCCTTATGGGCGGAGATGGGTAAACCCATTTCCTCTCTCAACAAGATCCGTCTCACCGTGTGAGACCGTCTCACACAAGTCTTCCTCTTATTTTTTTAACTTTGGCAACAAGTTAGAAATTTTTTATTTTATAAAGTAATTGTTTAGTATATAACAAATCCCTATAAATTCTCCTTTATTGAGAAGCCCTTTAACTATTAGGCTGCTACCACTAGAGCAGAAGTTTTTTAATTTTAAAGTAATTTGAATTTAATTATGAGAGTTATAGACATTGATTCCTTTCAATTAGATGTAATGGTCAAATACCTAGCATTACAGGTCCAATGAAAGTGTTTTCAAAACTGATTTTAATAAGAAGCATTTGCTGGAGTGACATAAATTCTAAATGAGTACTCCCTCCATTTTAAAACAACTTGCACTAATATTCTTCTTATGTGTTTTATTGATAAGTCTCACTTTTCTAAAATGTTCACTTTTTATTGTTTTTCTTTTTCACTATACCCCATTTATATACTCACACTCTTAAATTATGGGAACATACCCACCTCGTTTGTTGGACCTCATTACGCCAATATCACGAGTCCAGATCTCCTGTGCCCCTCCATATGCCCCTCCCTGTGCCCCTCTAATCTGGACCGTTTATGTTGATATTGTAAACGGTCCAGATTAAAGGGGCACAGAGAAAGGCACATGGAGAGGCACAGGAGATCTCCTCTCCAATGTCACCCTTATTTACCCACTAACTCACTAACATTTCAGGTCAACTTAAAATGTATTCGGTTATGAGAATTAAAAAAAAAAATGGAGTGGCAAAAATTTTGGAATGATATATAATTGAGTCAATGTCAACATTAACATTTAAGGTCAACTTAAAGTGTTTTGAATTTGATTATAAGAGCCAATACGGCAATACCATTTGACTGGGTTACGTGAATTCAGAATGATACTCATGTTCCAAAATGAATGTCAATTTTTAAGAAATTTTTTATCTTAAAATGATTATTTTTTTTGGCGAAAAAAATCTCCATAAATGTTATTGTATCATTTCTTTTCACTAGTCTGTCTATACTTACAAAACTAAATATTTAAAAAGAGAACTAGAAGAATATATGCAAATATTTGCCACTAAATAGTATAAAGAGTAAATTCTTTAAAATAAAATTTAGACGTTTTAGGGATGAAGGGAGTATATGATTAAGTTTAAGTTAACTTGTACTCCCTGTGTCCCTAAATGAGTGTCAATTTTCAAGAAATCTTTGTCCCTAAATGAGTGTTTTTTTTTAACATAACTTTCTCCCTAAACGTTTTTTTTCGAAAAAAATTTCACCGGTTTCTTTATACGTGCAAAACTAAAGGTTTGGAAAAGAGATTACAAGATTATATATGAATCGTTGTTACCAAATTGTTCAAAAAGTTGAGATTTTCAGTGTCCCTTAAAATAGAATTTGGACACTCATTTAGGGGCAGAGGGAGTAATATTTTTACTAGTCTTATAACCACGTCAAAACTTTTTTGAAATAAGAGTAAAGAACAGTCATTTTATCCTAACGTATACAAATGCTTTTAGTAAATAAGAAATTAAACAAAATAAAAAATCTCGGATGATAAAATGGATGGCAAAATCAAAAAGATAAACATTGACCAAAAGCGTTGACTAGTTATGTCAGCATACAAAAAAAAAAAGGAAAGAAAAGAAAAGAAAATGTTTTCCTCTAATGATTTGGTTCATGGCATGCGGTGACTCTTGGTTCATCATCACATTTTTATGTAATGTTTGTTACAATAGCATGGGACATTGTTACAATAATACAATAATGATGTTCCATGTGGAATTTCCTCCACAATTTATTCAAATAAATCGTTCAACTCCTTTTTCTTTTCTATAAAAAAAAATACTACGACACTAGTTTGTACAGTGTAATTATCTTGAATAATGCAATATATAGGTTGACTACTTGCTCGATATAACACGTTTGTAGGCGTCTACATTGGGGAAAAAAACTAAACCGCTCCACCGAACGGTTAGCTCCACCCCGGTCCATCCAATAGTGGATATTAGAGTCACCTCTTTTTTTTTTCGACGGTGAGATGTGTCCGAGCTCGGTAGGACCCACAAAAAATTGAAATCATTTTAGCCGCACAGATGATGAGCTCGTCTATGTGGCCTTGATCGGAGCCGTTGGGTGGAGGGGTGGAGCTAATTTGGGTGGAGCGTGAAAGTTTTGATAGCTAGCATAGTTAGAAAAATAAAGAACAGAGACGCAGTGTAGATACTGATGTGGTTACACCAGGAACAACACCAAACAGAATTGTAGCAGAATTTAAATCAAACACGAATTATTTAACGCACCTACAACATGCAAAAACTTCTCTTTATTAAACGTTAAAGCAATGCTAGGGGCACAAATTAAACTCACAAAATCTTGCTCACAACATGAGGTGGCAATATTCTATTGGTTGCATCGATAATAGACCCGACACACTCTAATTAAAAACATCAATTAAATCATTACACCTAAGATTTTGTGAGCAAGATTTTTGTGACTGTTTTGTGCCCCTAGTATTATTCTAAACGTTATAAATGATTACAAAGAAATCAAGAGAAGTTACCAACAGTGGCGGATCTACACTAAAACTTTTGGTGTTGCCTATTTTGTGCGAGAAAAAAAATACCGTGAAACTAAAATGAACGGGGGTTCGGGGGCAGTGCCCCCGAAATTTTTTTTTAGTGTACTCTGGTATTAGTGCTTCTTAAAGGCGAAAATTACCCTTCAAATGTGACAACTCAAAAAGGAATATCAACCTTCAACCTTTTCAAGTGAGACGGAGGTAGTAAAATACTTAGGCAATTTACCCTAAGTAAAATTTGGGAATTATTGGAAAAGGTCGATGCTCCATTCTAAAAATAGCTAGTAAAGAAAAAATCATTCACACAATAATAGTTGATAAATCGACAAAATAGAAATGAAAATGATGAGCAAATTTAAAAACATAAGTGGTCAAGATTTTTATTTATTATTTATTTATTTTGAATTTGAACAAGAAAGCTTATGTTATGAACAACTACAAAATTTTATATTAATGTCAGTTAAAGTGATGGTTAAGATTTTTTTTAACTTTTTTTTTTTTTACATTGATGTTTTTAAAAAGAAAATCATAGTAGAGGGAAAAAATATTTTTAAGTGGTATCAAAGAATTTTACAAAACTTTGAAGAAAGCTCACCTATTAGAGTTTTTTTAAAAAAAATTGGAAACTATTTGCAACTAGTGGGAGTTGAACCCATGTCACATGGTAAAACAACTAACATCTCAACCAACTAAGCTACCTAAAGATTATGTAATCTAGGCGCACAGTTATGAACTTATTTACTCAAAAAAAAATTATTGTTTTTTTTTTTTTTTTTTTTTTACCATTGCCTGGGCAATGGTAGGCACACTACAAGATCCGCCCTGGTTACCAAAGACTAAAACACTAAAAACTAACAACAAGTTCAAGAAGAACTTGTCTCACAAAAAGAACTCTCGCAAAATAATTAAAGCCAGTCCAATTGATGAAAGGGACATCTTCTCCTTTATATGCACAGTGACTTCACAAAAACGTGTGAAGATATGGCATTTGAATTCTTGTGAGTCTTTGAGATAAATCCTCAAAAAGATACTCTCCGTCTTTTCCTAACGTGTAGCTTTTCGATCCAAGTAAAAGATATCGACAAAATATTAAAAGATACACAAAAACTAGAAAACTAATTAGAATGTTAGTAAATAAAAATAATATTAATAAAAAGATATTTACAATTCTATCCGAAAATAAAGAAAGACATAAATCATAAAAATAAATATTTAGACTAACAAAAAAATGTGTGCACCAAAATTGCCACACTTACAATCTCCCCCTGATTTATGGCTTTCTGGTCAAAACAAAAATGTTATGATTATTAAGCGACCAAAATAAAAACTCCCCCTGAATTCAATGTTGACAAAAAAATGGCAATGAGATATTCCTTGTTGAGAACTGTGTTGTGGAATTGGCCCTCCAACACCCAAGCAATATCCCAAGAAAATAATGGCACCACAAACAAGCACAAGAAATTGTTTACACAGTTCGTCAATATGTTTGACTACGTCTGGGGGCACTACCAAGCTAGGATCTTGCACTATAATATGTTTGTATGAAGTTACAATGAGTTTAGGGGCGGAACTTTACTTAAATATACAACCAAGAATGAAAACCTAACCCTAGATGGACAAAGAAACCCGAAATTTGGCCTAAAAACGACTCAGCAAAAAACCTGTCCCGACATGTGGGCGGGCGCCCACTTTGCCTATGGGCGGTCACCCACTCTTGGACTCCGCTGATGATTTCAAACTGATCAAGTGGGTGGTCGCCCACCATCACCCTGGGCGGCCGCCCAGAGTGTCAGTCCACTCCGACGAATTTCTTCCTTTTTCTCCGAAGTCTAGTACCGGTTAGTCCTCTATTCCAACAAACTGTACCTGCCAAAAATTGTCAAAAAATCAGAGTACCAAGATATAACTTTAGTACCAAAGGTGACCAAACTATCCAGCTTTTCTCCCACTTTTTCCTTACTCTCCCCCTTTTTGACCAGAATTCGAGATGATCAATTTCGCAAAAAGTCGTTACGACGGAAAGACGACTGATGTGGGACATGATGTGGCTACATCAAGGGACACATCGTCAGCTGGACTTGATTAGGGAACAATTGCTGGAGAAACAGAGATGAACAAGCATGCACAAGAGGATCCATGCTTCCAGGACACAAGAGAATCTTCAACATTTCAAATTATCAAATGATAGAAATTATGGAGGACAAAGAAAAATTATAACTAAAATCTTGAGAAAAATCAACTACCGTTGATAGCAAAAAAAATCAAAGATAAATACTCTCCCTAAAAACATGCCACTAGACATTTATTTATGAAAGATTTTCTTGAGCAAAAATTTATTTACAGAGTTTACCAAGAACAACACAAAATCAGTTGGGGAACATTAGCACTATGGTGGGGACGACTCAATAAATATAAAACGAATAAAGACAAAAATATGCAAGTGAAGTGTGCAACTCAGATTATTGTGACTTGGGATGAAATCACACCCGGGGACTCAACCTATCCTAGAACTTCAATAAACTTTTCTCCCAATCTGCTCAGCCTCTAGAATGCGCCCACCTTTTTTTTAATTATGGGTAAAGATTTGTGGGTAGCTTTCACTCTACATTAAATCCAAAGATAGCCCTTTCTCTTTCAAATGGTCTTCTCAAATTCGAATCAAACTTTTGTGTTGAGTTCGTTTGATCACATTTAGATTGGCTGCATACAATGGTGGAGAAGTTGTTTTCCAAGAATGCACATACTGAGAGATAAATTGAAGGCTTTTGCCATAGTAACCATAGGGAGTGTTCACAGTTCTAGGGCTAGTCAAGTCAAGGGAGTGACTCAAGTAATCACTCTGAGATGTACAATGCAAAAATAAATACAATGCAATTTTATTTTTATTTTTAAAGTTAACATGTATACAAGTGTGACACATGGTGTGATCATACAAGGATCACACCATCAAATGATGCAAAGTCCGAGAGATTCCCTAAATGCAGAAAATCTCTGAAAGTCTAGGGCCTTAGAAAAAATTTCAGCCAACTGATTTTCTGCCCTTATTGGTTCTAGGCTTATAATTTACGCTCAACAAAATCTCGAATAAATTGATGTTTAATGTCAACATGTTTAATACAAAAGTATTGAGCATGATTTTTTGAAGTATCAATAACACTTAAATTGACCCAAAATTGAAGTGAAACCTTCCTTTGTGGCCCATAATTTTTTACAATTTGACTCATCAAAAAGGTTAAATAACTTCCATATGACCGAAAGAAATTACTTGTTACCTCATAACTTCTGACTTTCATGCAGTTCAGCCCCACCACATCAAGGTAGTTCACCCTTGCTATTTGTCCAGTCTTTAACTCTTCACAAACATCCCCAAGAACATGTAAAATGGGATGGTCCTCTCATATTTCGGAGGCGCTGTGCTGGACCATTTCAAACCTGCTTCTTTACTTTTTGAGTTGCTCGAGGATGCCTCTAAATCTGAACAGGGATCGTTTTCTGTTGATGTAGTCTGTGGTGTAGTCACATCAGGGGCAACATCAAACTATTCTGCACTCTCATGTGTTGTTTCCTGTTCAGTTTCGTCATTGGCGGGCTCTAGTTCTTTAACACAACCTGTATCATCACAAAACTTATAGCAATTGTTAGAAGTTTTAAATCCTTTAAGAACATAATTGCCCATTTTATCAAAAACCTCACAAACTTGCTTATCGAACCTCACACGCATATCATCATCACACAAATGACTAACACTTATGAGATTTGTCTTAAGCCCTTCTACATGAAAAACATTGTGGAGATTAGGTAGACCCTTAACACTCAATGTGACAAGCCCCAAGTCCCGGGATTCCCTAATAGAACCTCGAACCTGGTGCGCGTAACTAACAAGAATCAAGAAACTTACAAGAAACAGGAATAATACCTGCTAGAATCAAACTGACGTGATATATATACTCTAGAGTAAGGAGCTAAAATAGCTCACAACACGAGTTCTAGACAAGAAAATTAAAACCAAACTTGGTTACATACAGCGGAAGACATGCCTAGCACATAAGCTGGCATTACAAGATGTCTAGAGACAAAAATTATTATACAAGACTATCTACCCCAAAATAAGGAGTTATACAACCCATACAAAATCGTCCTCACCAAAGTGTAAAAGGACACAAGCCCCAAAAGAATAACAACCTGCGTAGTAAGCTCCCAGCGATGTCGAGCCTCACTGCGCACTATCACTAGCCTTCCTTTGATCTAAGGAAAACAAATAAACAAGGAACGGGGTGAGATAAATCTCAGTAAGCTATTAGATGCAACTACATGACATGTTATCATGAAATTCAAGTAGATACTAAAGTAATCATGTATCAAGTATCACCAAGTAATAAGTATATGAGAGGCTAAGCCAACTCATCAAGTAGCACATAAGGCTAAGTTATCACGTTACAAAGGATATTGCTTCCTTCCTTATCCCTCCCAAGAATACCATTGCTGTCGTAGCTTGTATTGCTATGGACTTATCACGATCAATATCAAGAAACTGCTTATACAGTATATATAAGAAGACCCGGTAACCAGTGTCATTCCCAAGATCAAGATTCACGAGGTGTTCAAGAGGTTTAGCATTCACTTTTATCAGGCGTATTTATCTAATAAAGGAAGCTATGCCCTTAATATGGCCTGTAGTTAAGGGTCAAGCGCAGATACATAGATCCTCGATTATCACTTTGGCCACAGCCTCATGATAAGCGTGAACATATATACCTCCGAACAAGCAAGGGCCAGCTGGACTCACACAAGAATGCACAAGTAGGTATTTACTTGAACTACGAGAGTAGAACTAATCCAAAAGTAGTGGACTAGCTCATCAAGAAACATGCTTCAAGTAATCAAGAAGTCACATTGTATCAAGCAACTATATGCAATGTTTGCACATACATATCAAGAACATTTCTCATACACGTTAGTGCTTGTTCATAGCACTTTCAAATTCCTTACCATACACATGTATTGGTGTCAAGTCATGTACAAGATTTTATCATCTTATATTCAAGTCTTAATCCAATTCTTTGGATGTTCAAGTCATGTACACGATTTTATGGTCTTATACTTCAGGTTATAATTCCAATCTTTGGACATTCAAGCATGTATAAGAGTTATACATTTTACTCTTACAAGTTCTTGATCCTATTCTTAGGATGTTCAAGTCCAAGACTTTGTTCTAATGCCCCTAAGGTGCACAAACATTGGTTTCAAGACACATATAACACATTAGTGCTTGTTCATAGCACTTTTAAGACAATTAAAAGAGTTCTTACTCTTAGGCTCAAGTTCTCATTTTAATTCTATGAGTACTCATGTTCAAGACCAAGCTCTAATACCTTAAAAGGTAAATATACTATTGCTAGGACATCTTATATTAAGGCTCTATGCTTTAGGAGGGGTAAGGTTTCATTTCATTTCTTTTACCGACCCACAAATAATAGGATAATTTTCTTTTATTCCATTTAAATATTTCACCGTCCCAAAAGTATAAGTATAATTTTCTAATATACTAATATACTCATTTAGGGATATTTTCATTCATTTCACCGTCCCACAAGTATAAGTATAATTTTACTAATATATTTGTATAAACATTTAATCAAGTTAATATTTCACCATCCCAAAAGTATAAGTATAATTTTCTAATATACTAATTTAGGATACTTTCATTCATTTCACCGTCCCACAAGTATAAGTATAATTTTTCTAATATACTTGTATAAACATTTAATCAAGTTAATATTTCACCGTCCCAAAAGTATAAGTATAATTTTTTAATATACTAATATACTAATTTAGGGATACTTTCATTCATTTCACCGTCCCACAAGTATAAGCATAATTTTTCTAATATACTTGTATAACATTTAATCAAGTTAATATTTTACCGTCCCACGAATAAGAGTATACTTTCTACTAACAAACTAACAACTAGGCAATGCCCAGGAGTGCATAACAAGTTCAAAACAACTATTTCAAGTTTACTCTTTCATTCCTACACAGAGGGTTAATACTACCTTTGTCCCAAAATTACAAGTATCACAAAATTCACCCCAAACACGAAATTGACAAGCACAAGTATCAGGAATAACATATATGCATGTTATTACAAGCAAGGGGGAGCTAATAACTTACCTACTCTGAATCAAAGTTACCCAAACAAATTTCTGTTCGGCAGGAAACGCTCTATTCAATGCCACGAATATTTATCCGGGGTCGGAATCATGAACAGAGGGATAATTAAACTCGAGGAGTCGAGAATAGGGTAAACCCTAAACCTAGCTTTTTGAGACAGAGGATGAACGTAAACAATTTGGGGATAATTCTTACTCAGAGAAGGCAAACAACAAGATATAATTAACAAGTTTCAAGAAATGACACTTAGGCCCCTCAAGTTTCACTTTTAACAAAAAGGCCCCTAAAGTCATATTTTCACAAATGACCCAAAAGTTAAAACTAGACATTTAACCACCTTAATATTCTAAATAAGTTAAGAAATTAATTCAAGTAAAACTAGCACATAATATGCAAGTTCAAGAATTTAACAAGCAAGTCAAATATTTAACAAGAATAAGGATGGGCGTTACATCTTTCCCTCCTTAAAGAAAATTCGCCCACGAATTTTACTTACCAAGATTTTCAAATAGGCTCGGGTATTTATCTCGCATCTCTTTCTCGGTTTTCCAAGTAGCCACTTCTATTTCATGATTTCTCCAAAGGACCTTCACATAGGAATCCTTTTGGTGCGCAAGACTTGCTCTTTCCAGTCAAGAATTTCAACAGGTTGTTCCTCATAAGACAAATCAGGCTGAAATGGAATAGCCTCATACTCAAGAACATGTGACTCATCCGCCATATACTTGCGAAGCATGGACACGTGAAAAACATCATGAATACCTGATAAAGAAGGTGGTAAAGCCACTCTATAAGCCAACTTTCCAACTCTTTCAAGAATTTCAAATGGACCGATATAACGAGGAGATAACTTTCCTTTCTTCCCAAATCTCTTTATACCTCTACGAGGAGAGACTTTCATGAATACAAAGTCACCTACCTGAAATTCAAGATCCCTTCTGCGATGATCAGCATAACTCTTTTGTCTACTTTGAGATGTGCGCAATCTATCTCGAATGAGTTTCACACTCCCAACTGATTGTTGAACCATTTCAGGTCCCAAGAGTCTAGCTTCTCCCACTTCATCCCAACATATAGGAGATCGACATTTCCTGCTATAAAGAGCTTCATAAGGAGCCATTTCAATGATAGACTGATAACTGTTGTTATAAGCAAACTCAGCCAAAGGAAGATGAGTATCTCAACTGCCTTTGAAATCAACAATACAAGCACGTAACATATCCTCAAGAATCTGTATAAGTTTCTCAGATTGCCCATCAGATTGGGATGAAAAGTTGTACTGAAATTCAATTTAGTACCTATGGAACCCTGAAGAGCCTGCCAGAATCGAGAAGTAAAACGAGGATATCTGTTAGATACAATAGTCACAGGAACTCCATGCAGTCGGACTATCTCCTGAACATACAATGAAGCTAACTGAGACAATGAATATCCCATGGAAAAAGACAAGAAATGAGCTGACTTGGTCAACCTGTCCACTATAACCCAAACAGCATCGTGGCCTCGTCTGGTACGTGGTAAACCAGTCACAAAATCCATAGTGATATGCTCCAATTTCCACTCTGGAATTTCTAATGGTTGCAATAAACCTGCTGGACGTTGATGTTCCACCTTCACCTGTTGGCAAGTCAAACACTTAGACACATACTCAGCAATTTCTCTTTTCATGTTGTTCCACCAGAAATGTTTCTTCATATCTTGGTACATTTTAGTGCTTCTAGGATGAATAGTATACTTGGCTTTGTGAGCTTCTTCAAGAACTCTTTTCTTGATATCAAGATCAGTTGGAACACAAACTCTACCCCGAAAGGTAAGAATTCCATCACTGTTGAAAGAAAAATCTGGTTGCTTTCCTTCATTCATTCCACTAATAATTTTCTGCAATTCAGAATCAGTTACCTGAGCTTCTTTGATCTGTTGGAGTAAATCTGAAGTAGCCTTTATATTTGCAAGGATAACTCCATGTCTCGATTCACAAGGACTCCAATCACATAAATCCTCTAACATCTTCCATTCACGAATCATCAAGCAAGAAACATAAGTTTTTCTGCACAAAGCATCAGCCACAACATTTGCTTTCCCTGGATGATAAAGGATAGTACAATCATGATCCTTAAATTTCTCCATCCATCTACGCTGTCTCATGTTGAGCTCTTTCTGAGAAAACAAGTACTTCAAGATTTATGATCAGTGAACACTTCAAATTTGGTTCCACACAAGTAATGCCTCCATTTATGTAAAGCAAAGATGATCGCAGCCAACTCTAAATCATGAGTAGGATAGTTCTTTTCATAAGGAGATAATTTCCTCAAAGCATAAGCTATCACTTTGCCATCTTGCATCAAGACACATCCCAATCCTTCTTTAGAAGCTTGGTATAAACCATGAAATTCTCAGAACCATTAGGTAAAGCCAAGACTGGAGCTATAGTTAAGCGCATTTTCAATTCTTTAAAACTTGCTTTACACTTGTCACTCCACTCAAAAGAAATATCTTTCTGAGTCAGATTAGTCAATGGAGTAGCAATCTTGGAAAATCCCTCAATGAATCTCCGGTAATAACTAGCCAAGCCCAAGAAACTACAGATCTCTGTCACTGTAGTTGGCCTCTTCCAGTTTACAACTGCTTCAACTTTGGAAGGATCTACTGCAATACCAGTAGCAGACACAACATGTCCCAAGAATGAAACCTCTTCTAACCAGTAGGCACATTTGCTGAATTTTACAAATAATTGTTTCTCACGAAGAACTTGCAATACCACTCTGAGATGTTGTTCATGCTAATCCCGTGATTTAGAATACACAAGGATATCATCAATGAATACCACCACGAAACAATCAAGATATGGTTTAAAGATACGGTTCATTAAATCCATAAATACAGCTGGAGCATTTGTCAAACCGAATGGCATAACAATAAACTCATAATGCCCATACCTAGTACGGAAAGCTGTCTTGGTATATCTTCAGATCTGATTTTCAACTGATGATAACCACTTCTCAAGTCAAGCTTCGAGTACACTACTGAACCCTGAAGTTGATCAAACAAGTCATCAATATGAGGTAACGGATATTTGTTCTTTATGGTTACCTGATTAAGATCTCTGTAATCAATACATAATCGCAGAGTCCCATCTTTCTTTTTGACAAATAACACTGGTGCACCCCACGGTGATACACTAGGCCTGATAAAGCCCCTTTCAAGTAATTCCTCAAGCTGTATTTTTAATTCTTTCAACTCAGCTGGAGCCATTCTATAAGGTGCTTTAGAGATTGGTGTTGTACCTGGTAATAACTCAATACAGAACTCAAGCTCTCGATCAGGTGGCATGCTATACTCAGAAGAGAACACATCTGAAAATTCAGACACAACAGGTGTCGCGCCCTGAAATTTCTAAAAATCCATAAATATAAAATTTACATAATAAACATCTCCACAAATGCTAAATACCAAACCGGGCGCGTGAATTTGACTATAAACCAATACCATTAAACAACACCTCACGAGATTTCAACTTGGGGACAATATACAAGTGCGGAAGCAAGAACAACTAATAATATAAAACTCAACGGATATCAGTATTTACACAACACTGTACTACCTCGATCTCACAACAAAATACATAAAGGCTCTGAAGAGCAACTACCCCAAAGGAAGTCAACCTGATCAGAATATTCCCGCTACAACGGATCTCACAACGCTACCACTTGCTTTCCTGGGGGGGGGGGTTAAGGAAAAACAAGGATAAAAGAAACGGGGTGAGATAAAATCTCAGTAAGTTACTAATGCAGCTACATGCCATAATATCATGCAAATCAACGATATAACTGAACAAGTAAATCACATAACAACAAATGAGAAAGCTCCCTATCGCCAACTGTCCTATACCAGTTGGAAATAACGACTAACTCATCATGCACCACATAAGACGGAAATAAACACATTACAAAGGATACTGATCCAAGGTTTCACCAAACGGATATAACAAAGAATGCCTCTGCGCAGAACCAACCCATCAACCAATCAATCAATCTTCGTAGTAGCACAAACGGCTGAAGATAAGAACCCGGTCAGAACCAACCAATCAATCCATCAACCATAGCAGCATAACAGCTGAAGAGAACCTCGGACATAACCGAATAATCAATCAACCAATCTTCGTAGTAGCATAAACAGCTGAATATCACACCCCCGGTACCGGAACCATAACAATGTAACATGTCACAAAGGACAGGGGAGATGACACAAAGTCAAAACCCAAAAAGTTAGCTAGACTACTTCCGAAGGAAGCTAGCTCATCCCAACCAAGGCCAATCTGGAAGAGGAAAATAAGGGCAAAACAATGGATCACATTATAATGGACTCGGCTCGTTGCCATTATAATCTTCCCCATTGCCCGACACAACCACAATTGCCAGCTGGGCTTTCAAATAAATTCTAAGTAATAAATACTAGCTCGATAAACAACCAAAGATTCCAAAGTAGGGAACCATACCAAATAATCACCATAAAGATGCAAATGATTACTCATGAAGAGTTCAACAACAATGAACATAAGAAGTTTCTCATAAAAGAGTTCAACAATGATAAACGGAATTGCTCATAAAGAACCCAACAACATTGATCATTAAAACAAGATGATTCTAAGACAAGGCACATACCAAACACATCCTAAAAATGATACTCACAAGTTACTCATAAAGAGCACAACCCAAACGGTCGCTCACAAATAGTACAATGACTATTACCAAAACGACCCTAAATGTCTACTCATAAAGAGTACTATGACCATGAACTCAACCATCTCTTACACTTGGAATTCCAAATGGGAAAACCGAATAAATATAACTTAAGGCAAATCAACACCGTAGGTACCCAATCACCCGTCCACGTCTTACATCCGTTCATCAACGAATCAATTCTTAATACTCGAACGAACCCAAAAGGTTACACCTATTCATACATGATCACATACGGACCAAACCAACACTTTGGTGTTCAATAACAACCCTCTAGGTACTATAGGATATTGCCTAAAACCTAGACCAAGTCTTATCCAAAATCAATTCGATTGGAACAATCACGAACACATCATAAGATGCCCAAACATTCCCAAACAATACTTGATAAAATTTCATAACACCATTGTTCACAAAGGAACCAATTTCAATTACTAAAGTGTTCCACGGTGCCCAACTAAGTCAACTAGAATAGTACTACGGAACCTAGACCGAGACTACACCTTGATCTTAAACCTCAATGAAAAGACAACCATTCTGATCTGGAACCAAGCGGCCGATAGAACCATTTCATAGTACTCGAAAAGAGCTTTCCAACGATTGTTTATACGTCCAAAACGGAATCCGGGCGAAGAAGTTATGGCCTCCGGAAGATTGAGCGTAAAACGGACAAACTGGAAAAAGAGGGGTGCGCACGCCTCCCTTAAAAGGGGTGCGCGCGCCTCCTTTGATCAGAAGGTTGCGTTTTTGAAGCATAAGAGGGTGCGCACGCCTCCCAAAACAGGGTGCGCGCGCCTCCTTGCCCGGAAGAACCAAAACTTGCCATTTTTTTCTGGGTTTGCTATTTTTCTTACCAAAAATCACACCTTCTTACTAGTATACTAATGTACCCAAAACAACTTATAAACTCATAAAAAACTTATATAACAACATCCAAACAACCCAAATCAAAAGATGATCCAAATCTCATACTCAAAATCCAACCAAGAAGCAATATATAGCAATTAAAGCATCATCTAAGCTTAGTATGAACATTTTTAGCATAAAAAGGGGAAAAGCAACTTACTTGGAATTTATCAAAGTTGACGGAATCCGAAATTTCTTAGCTCTACACGATCCTATCGACGATCTAAACTTTTTTCATAAAATGAGTATTAAAAAATAATGGGAGGGAGATGGTTAAAATGAAGAGAGAAGGAGGGAGAATTCTTACCTTTTCTTTACCCAACAATGGAGGAGAGAGAGAGGGAAATGAAAATGTGAGGTGAGGGAGGAGGGAGGAGGAAGGAGTAGGATGAAGAAATAAAAATGTTTCACTTAGGCCCCCTCTAGACCCAACTAGAACACATAAACCCATACTCCCCACTAACAACTAAGACCCAATAACTCTACACTAGCACAAATGATCAATTAAAATGCTAGGCATAAAATATTATGAAACACTAAAATGCACACATAAATAATTAATTAAATAAATAAACAAATATTTTTACTAAGAAAATAGACACGGGTTTTCGGGTCGTTACAACAGGAATATCTTCCATCTTGGGAACAGATAAACTCTTATATAGCACACATGCGAGATACCCGGCACAACCACGAGATAAAAGTTTTCTAGCTTTTAAAGCAGAAATAACACGTATATCATACATAGGCCTATCACCTTCAAAGGTAAAATCAGGCAAACCAGGTATAGAAAAAGTTACTACTTTTCTATGACAATCAACAGATGCATGATGCATATAAAGTCAATCCATGCCAAGAATCACGTCGAAGTCCCTTATAGGTAACACGACTAGGTCAGCAAGAAGGGCATGATCACCCACAAGAACTTCACATTTTTTATAGACCTCATAAGCAAACATGCAATATCCCATAGGGGAAGATACTTCTAGCACATAAGGCATAGAATCAGGAAGAACAAGCAAATGCGACACAAAATGAGATGCCACATAAGAATGAGATGAGCCCGGATCTATCAGGACTCGCGCTCTCATACTAAAAAGTAATATAGTACCTTCTATAACCGCAGAAGACTCAGCTACACCCTGCTGATCTAGAGTAAACACTCGACCCTGAACTTTAGGTCGACCCCCACTATCTCTCTTTGTACCTGAGGCATGTTGACTCGTACCCCCAACTTGACTTCCTTTTCTTTTTGGACAATTCTTGATAAAGTGCCCAATTTCCCCACAAGATAAACATTTCCCATGCTTTAGCCAACACTTGTCTTCAGAATGGCCTTTCTTTAAAGCAATAACCACACATTTTCCTAGAACATTGGACTGTTGTCTTAGAACCAGTTGATACACTACCTTTGCTTTTAGAGGGTTGTCGAAATCGACGATCTTGGCGGCTAGATTTACCACCCTTAGAACCAGATCCCTGTGCTTTCTATGAAACACGACCTGTCATGATTGTTCCCAACTTCACTTTGTGTTCTTCAATGTCATTTTCAATGCCATAAGCCCTCTCCACTTCTTGTTGATAACTAGTAAGCTGTAGAGAAAGAAGCTGCTTCATGTACTCAGTCTTCAACCCCTTCACAAACCTCTGTGCCTTCTTTGTTTCATTTGGAACTAAGTGATCACAATACCTAGCCAATTATGTGAACTTGGTTGAGTATTGCCCCACTGCAAGCTTCCCTGCTCCAGATTAAGAAATTCCATCTCTTTTCTGTCTTGGACCACTGCTGGAATGAACTGTGACTTGAATGCTTTGAGAAAATTCTCCCAAGTATGTGGTACCCCTTCCAGTTCCCAGCTTTTATTCATAACTTGCCACCAATGTTCAGCAGCTTTTTCAAGTTTAAAGGTTGCAAATGTTACCTTATCACCTCCTGCACATCTCAAGGCTGTAAAGATCTTTTCTATACTTTCAATCCACTCTTCTGCCTTCTTAGCATCAAGATCCCCGTCAAAGCTACGAGGTTTCAACTTCAAAAACTTTGTAAGTCAATTAGGATAATCCATGTCTATATTATCAGCCATCTCTTCTTGAGGAGTTGCTGATCTCACCTGATTACTGCCACTAGTACCTTCAGAACTCATTGTACCTGTAGGTAAACACTCGGCGTTAATAACACATCCAAGACTAACCCATACCTAGGCCATAGACCCTATCCAGACTTAGAGCAAACCAAGGCAGCTAAACAGGGTAGCTAAACCAGGGTAGCTCTGATACCAACTGACATGCCCCAAGTCCCGGGATTCCCTAATAGAACCTCGAACCTGGTGCGCGTAACTAACAAGAATCAAGAAACTAAAAAGAAACAAGAATAACACCTGCTAGAATCAAACTGACATGATATATATACTCTAGAGTAAAGAGCTAAAATAACTCACAACACGAGTTCTAGACAAGAAAATTAAAACCAAACTTGGTTATATACAGCGGAAGACATGCCTAGCACATAAGCTGGCATTACAAGATGTCTAGAGACAACAAGTACTATATAAGACTGTCTACCCCAAAATAAGGAGTTATACAACCCATACAAAATCGTCCTCACCAAAGTGTAAAAGGACACAAGCCCCAAAAGAATAACAACCTGCGTAGTAAGCTCCCAGCTATGTCGAGCCTCACTGCGCACTATCACTAGCCTTCCTTTGATCAAAGGAAAACAAATAAACAAGGAACGGGGTGAGATAAATCTCAGTAAGCTATTAGATGCAACTACATGACATGTTATCATGCAATTCAAGTAGATACTCAAGTAATCATGTATCAAGTATCATCAAGTAACAAGTATATGAGAGGCTAAGCCAACTCATCAAGTAGCACATAAGGCTAAGTTATCACGTTACAAAGGATATTGCTTCCTTCCTTATCCCTCCCAATAATACCATTGTTGTCATAGCTTGTATTGCTATGGACTTATCACGATCAATATCAAGAAACTGCTTATACAGTATATATAAGAAGACCCGGTAACCAGTGTCATTCCCAAGATCAAGATTCACGAGGTGTTCAAGAGGTTTAGCATTCACTTTTATCAGGCGTATTGCTCTAATAAAGGAAGCTATGCCCTTACTATGGCATGTAGTAAGGGGTCAAGCGCAGATACATAGATCCCCGATTATCACTTTTGCCCCAGCCTCATGATAAGCGTGAACCTATATACCTCCGAACAAGCAAGGTCCAGCTAGACTCACACAAGAATGCACAAGTAGGTATTTACTTGAACTACGAGAGTAGAACTAATCCAAAAGTAGTGGACTAGCTCATCAAGAAACATGCTTCAAGTAATCAAGAAGTCACATTGTTATCAAGCAACTATATGCAATGTTTGCACATACATATCAAGAACATTTCTCATACACGTTAGTGCTTGTTCATAGCACTTTCAAATTCCTTACCATACACATGTATTGGTGTCAAGTCATGTACAAGATTTTATCATCTTATATTCAAGTCTTAATCAAATTCTTTGGATGTTCAAGTCATGTACAAGATTTTATGGTCTTATACTTCAAGTTATAATTCCAATCTTTGGACATTTAAGCATGTATAAGAGTTATACATTTTACTCTTACAAGTTCTTGATCCTATTCTTAAGATGTTCAAGTCCAAGACTTTGTTCTAATGCCCCTAAGGTGCACAAACATTGGTTTCAAGACACATATAACACATTAGTGCTTGTTCATAGCACTTTCAAGACAATTAAAAGAGTTCTTACTCTTAGGCTCAAGTTCTCATTTTAATTCTATGAGTACTCATGTTCAAGACCAAGCTCTAATGCCCCAAAAGGTACATATACACTTGCTAGGACATCTTATACTAAGGCTCTATGCTTTAGGAGGGGTAAAGTTTCATTTCATTTCTTTTACCGTCCCACAAATAATAGGATAATTTTCTTTTATTCCATTTAAATATTTCACCGTCCCAAAAGTATAAGTATAATTTTCTAATATACTAATATACTCATTTAGGGATACTTTCATTCATTTCACCGTTTCACAAGTATAAGTATAATTTTTCTAATATACTTGTATAAATATTTAATCAAGTTAATATTTCACCGTCCCAAAAGTATAAGTATAATTTTCTATTATACTAATATACTAATTTAGGGATACTTTCATTCATTTCACCGTCCCACAAGTATAAGTATAATTTTTCTAATATACTTGTATAAACATTTAATCAAGTTAATATTTCACTGTCCCAAAAGTATAAGTATAATTTTTTAATATACTAATATACTCATTTAGGGATACTTTCATTCATTTCACCGTTTCACAAGTATAAGTATAATTTTTCTAATATACTTGTATAAATATTTAATCAAGTTAATATTTCACCGTCCCAAAAGTATAAGTATAATTTTCTAATATACTAATATACTAATTTAGGGATACTTTCATTCATTTCACCGTCCCACAAGTATAAGTATAATTTTTCTAATATACTTGTATAAACATTTAATCAAGTTAATATTTCACTGTCCCAAAAGTATAAGTATAATTTTCTAATATACTAATATACTTATTTAAGGATACTTTCATTCATTTCACCGTCCCACAAGTATAAGTATAATTTTTCTAATATACTTGTATAAACATATAATCAAGTTAATATTTCACCGTCCCACGAATAGGAGTGTACTTTCTACTAACAAACTAACAACTAGGCAATGCCCAGGAGTGCATAACAAGTTCAAAACAACTATTTCAAGTTTACTCTTTCATTCCTACACAGAGGGTTAATACTCCCTTTGTCCCAAAATTACAAGTATCACAAAAATCACCCCAAACACAAAATTGACAAGCACAAGTATCAGGAATAACGTATATGCATGTTATTACAAGCAAGGGGGAGCTAATAACTTGCCTACTCCGGAATCAAAGTTACCCAAACAAATTTCTGTTCGGCAGGAAACGCTCTATTCAACGCCACGAATATTTATCCGGGATCAGAATCTAGAACAGATGGATAATTAAACTCGAGGAGTCGAGAATAGGGTAAACTCTAAACCTAGCTTTCTGAGAGAGAGGAAGAACGTAAACAATTTGGGGATAATGCTTTCTCAGAGAAGGCAAACAACAAGATATACTTAACAAGTTTCAAGAAATGACACTTAGGCCCCTCAAGTTTCACTTTTAACAAAAAGGCCCCTAAAATCATATTTTCACAAATGACCCAAAAGTCAAAACTAGACATTTAACCACATTAATATTCAAAAGCAGTTAAGAAATTAATTCAAGTAAAACTAGCACATAATATGCAAGTTCAAGAATTTAACAAGCAAGTCAAATATTTAACAAGAATAAGGATGGGCGTTACACAATGATCCTTTACCAACGATCTTACCTTGACCACCACCTCCATATTTTACATTTCCCCTATCAACAAGGGAATAGTCCGACAAGAACTCAGGTGTCCATGTCATGTGCCTTGATCCCCCACTATCCAAATACCAAGAGCTAGACACACAGCTCTCTGGTGAAGTGAAAACAACCTTACACTCCTCATCCTTCTTATCAACCCACACAAATCGCCCAAATTTTTGGCGATGTGGGCTACGGTGTAACGCCCCGAATTCTTAGATTTAATATGAACCATAGAATTCGACACTTCACTACTATCTTAAAACGGATAACCTTTAAAACTAAATACAACTATACTTCTTAAATGTATTAGGAGATACACATCTCAAGATGGTTTACCACATTACCACCTCCACAACTTTACTTTAACATTCTAAGTTCTATTCTTCAACCACTCGGCCGATAAGCCGATAAACAAAAGAAGACAACTTTATTTACATATACACAACTGTACCCCAAAATTCTGAGTTTAACATACTCAGTCTAACTAACGTCCTCACATAACAAAAGTATAATAACCTACCCAAAATAAATCTCACTTAGCACAAGGACTGGATTCTACGATCCTCACTTCGAGCTATCGCTAGCCTTCTTTGGATCTAAGGAAAACAAAGAAACAAGAAACGGGGTGAGATAAAATATCAGTAAGTTACTACGATAATAACATGATATGCAAACATATAACAGTGAAGTATACTAGTATCACATAGAGACATATATCAAGTAGCACATCATATGAGTAGTTAATCCTACCCACTAAGTATCACGTATAGCTAAGTACACATTACAAAGGATATTCCTTCACTCCTTATTACTCCATACCCATTCATAACGTTGATGTAGATCTTCATATTGAAGGCAGCTTCACTATATCAAAGGAGACCCGTTACCCAGTATCTCAAACCAAGAACAAAAGAGCTATTCAATCATTATGAATAATGCTCCAATAATCGAGGAAGCTAGACCCCTACCGTGATCAAGAATAGGAGCAAACGGTCACAGATGCATAGATTCACGGTTATTACTAAGCCCCAGCTCTCATACTAAACGTGAATCTATACACCCCCGAAACACACAAGCCAGCTGGACTCACAATTAAGTATACAAGTAATATTTACTTAACATTATGAAACTAGTACTAGGCCCAAAGTAAGGGACTAGTTTATTAACCATATAAGTCACTTATGCATAATTGCATAATTTTATAAATCAACTTGTAACACATTTACTATGTATCATTCATCAATTCATCTTCTAGTAATCATGAAGAGTTTAAAACAATCATTTAAGTACTTTAGGACATCACCCAAAACCTAGACCACAATTGACCTTTAAATAACATGGATTGGAAACTCTTAACTTTTCAGAAGACCTGGGCGGTCGCCCAAACAGGGATGTGCGGCCGCCCAAAATACTCTGTCCCAAGAGTAAAATCTTCCAGATAGATGTGCGTCTGCACGCCCATTTTGGGCGGCCGCCCACATCACCCGGCAGGCCAAAACTTAGCTAAATTGTACTCCCTTCGTTTCACCGACCCAAAAGTACTAACACTTACAACACTCAACATATGTAACTTCACTAAGGCTATAACCTCAGCCTAAAAACAACTCTAACACCACACTAAAACTAATTCTCATACTACTCCCTTTGTCCCAAAATCTCAAGTATTACAAAATTATTCAAAACATGATTTTACAACACATATAGCATATATAACCTATATATGACCATTTTAACATTTAAAAGGGAATTAGTAACTTACCTATTCCGGAAAAGTATCAAGAAAACTAGATTTGAACCGGTAGAAATGATCTATTCAATACCCTGATCATTTTTATATAATTAGTTTTTAAAACAGAGAAGTAATTGATAAGAATAAAATTGAAAATGGGAATAAACCCTTACCTTCTTCCATGGCTACTCTGAGAAAGAATTTTGGGAAAGTTCAAATTGGTGTGAATGTCCAATGCAGAGAGTGAAAGTGAAGATAAATATGTTAAGATTTTTCCCCATTTTACACTTAGGTCACTCTACTTTCCCTTAGAACAAATAAACCATTCTAGTTATATTTTCACTTATAACCTTATAGTTTTACTAACTCATTTATTCAATTTAACAACTTCCTACTAATACTTTAACTATCACATATACTCAAATAATGTATGCAAGTAAAGTCACTCTAATTTCATCTTAAGCAATTAAGCCCCTAACGTTATATTTCCACAAAGGACCCCAAAATTTTAACTTAATCAATTAACTCCCTTAACACTTGTTACTTACTAACTAAGTGACTAAATCAAATAATCAGATAAGAGGTGCAACTCATAAAATATGATGCAACACATAAAATGCACACATAAGTTCATTTAACACTTCAACTAAATACCACATAAATCACATAATAACTTATGATTATGAAAAATGTAAATAATATGAAAATGAAATTGGGTGAGGCGTTACATACGGTGTGAGTACACTTTAGCACCCATCTTGGGAGCAGATTCCTCAAGGTCATGAATCATTTGGTAGCAAAATGGTCTGATATGACCAGGAGCAAAGCAATAGTGACACACATATTTCCTTCTCCTAGGTCTAGACTCTACCTTTTTAAAAGACTTTGATTCCGACCTCTCTTCACCTTCTTTCACAAAATTGGATCCATAGCCAAGACCAGCTTTAGAATTACTTCCAATATTTAAAACCTCTTCAAGTTTAGATTTACCAGTGTTTAGCTTAGTGAAAGTACCATTAGCTTTTTCAAGACCAGTTTTAACTTTCTCGAGTTCAACATCACGCTTGGTAAGCATGACCTCGAGTTTGTCTATGGAATACTTTTGATTATCATTCTCAATGGAAACTCTCTCAAGTTCAAATTTCAAAGTAGTAGTTTCAGTCGAGAGTTTCTCATTGACCTTTTCAAAAACACCAAGTTTTTCAATCCGTTTTTGCCAATCGGCGAAAAGATCAGCGTAAGCTTCATGAAGTTCCTAAAAATTACCAGCATATTCATCTCCATCCTCTGGTTTTTTAGATATAGAAGAATTAAAACAAATAAACCCAGAGTCAGAGGATGTGGTTTCCAGTGTGTCTACATCAGAAGTCACATCAAAATGAAGTTCGTGATTTTGAGATGGAGTATCGATAACTGCAAGGTGCATAGCCTCATCTTCATCCTCACTATCACTTAGGGTCGCACTAAAGCTCATCCCATTTTTTCTTCTAGTGTTAGCACATTCATTAGCAAAGTGACCAAACCCAAAACATGCACGACATTGAACGGAATCATTTATCTCGATAGATTCAAAGGTGTTGGGTTTTTTTAAATTATTTTCAGATTTGTCATCACACGGGAATGACTGAATTTTTATATGGTACTTACAATCCCTATTGTTTTTAAGAAAAGAATTAAAAGTCACATCCTCCTTCTTAACTTTATCCATCATGACTACCCTTTCTGGATCACACTCAGTGTAATCGAGTGTAGGCTCTGGTGCCACTTGAAAGTTTTGGAGTCCAGATCTCCTGTGCCCCTCTCTGATCTGGACCGTTTATGTTGATATTGTAAATGGTCCAGATTAAAGGGGCACAGGGAGGGGCACATGGAGTGGCATAGGAGATCTCCTCTCAAAGTTTTGATAGCTATGATAGTTAGAAAAATAAAGAACAGAGACGCAGTATAGATACTGATGTGGTTACACCAGGAACTACACCAAACAGAATTGCAGCGGAATTTAAATCAAACACGATTTATTTAACACATCTACAGCAATATGTTGTAGACAACAAAAACTTCTCTTTATTAAACGTTATGAATGATTACAAAGAAAGAAATCAAAAGAAGTTACCAAAGACTAAAACACTAAAAACTAAAAACAAGTTCAAGAAGATCTTGTCTCACAAAAAGAACTCTCACAAAAATTACTCTCTCAAAATAATTAATGTCAGCAAGTCCAATTGATGAAAGGGACATCTTCTCCTTTTATATGCACAGTGACTTCACAAAAACGTGTGGATATATGGCATTTGAATTCTTGTGAGTCTTTGAGATAAATCCTTAAAAAGATACTCTCCATCTTTTCCTAATTTGTAGCTTCTCAATCCAAGTAAAAGATATCTACAAAATATTAAAAGATACACAAAAACTAGAAAACTAATTAGAATGTTAGTAAATAAAAATAATGTTAATAAAAAGATATTTACAATTCTATCCTAAAATAAAGAAAGACATAAATCCTAAAAATAAATATTTAGACTAATAAAAAAAACGTGTGCACCAAAATTGCCACACTTACAGAGCGGTTCCGGGTCCGGAGTAATGAGGATTTCGTATAACCCTTTTACAGGCCACTTTATCAAAAACTATTCCGCTGTCTCGGAAAGTGTCATATAATTTTTTATAGTCAACACAGATGGACTTTGATCAAACATTGATTTCGATCTAATCATCCAAGTAAAATTCTGAAAACTATAATTAATAGGAAGGGGCTATTGCCACTACAGTTTTTGCTCATCCACTACATTTTTTTATTAATTGACAAATTTGTCCTTTGATATTTTAATGATTTAATAAGACATTTTACTATACCAAAAATACCCCTTCTTAAACTTAGGCTATGATTATAAGATCTAGAAATTAATTCACGTTCAAAGGCTCCTTGTTCCTCCGTCCCGCAGCCCTTGTTCCACCGATCAAACCAAATTGCTCAAGGTAAGATTTAGATCTTTAAAGTGGAATATCTTGATGTTGCATAGGAGGGCATGTATACCATTTGGATATTGTAATATCAATATCCTTAGGCTTCACTGATTTAGCCCTATAGTATTGTAAATTTTATTGGATCATTGGAAATTGTAATTAGCACAGATTTAGTTGTTTATGCAACAATTAATGTCTATTACTCCCACTGTCTCTCAAAAATGAATGTTAAAAAATTAAATTTTCTTTCGATCAATAGCGAACTTAAAAAATCACGTTTTCGCTTTGGGATAAACGACTAACTTATACTCTCTCCATCTCAAAATGAATGACTCCTTTATATTTTGTATTTTATTGGACAATTTGAAATTTAACTTATTCTAATTTTTTTTATTTTTTTTAAGGATCTTGTAAATTTTAATAACAATTGTGTATGAAAGTATATAATGAACGATAAATTTCTTTTTTTTGATAAAATAACATTTAGAGACATTTTTTTTTTTGTAAAAAAAGAAAAAAAAAAACTTTCTTTGAGACGAGTCGGAGTATTATTTTAATTTTAATTCGTTACAATTTATTTTAATTTGTTATATATGAAAGAGAAAATATGTTTAAAGGGTAATATAGACAATTACTTCTATTTTTATAGTTGACATGTTTTTTAAGGGTAATTTTGTCCAAATCAACAATTAATCTTGTGTAGTAGTTAATGATGTAGTGGATGAGCAGAAAGTGTAGTGGCAATAGCCCCTCCCTAATTAATAAATTATGTAGTGATTTATCAATATCAATTTTTAAATTTTTTAGATAAAGACATATACTCCCTCTGTCTTTTTAGTCTGTTCACTTTTGATCAACGGGAGTAAACTTTGACCAAGCATTTAATGTCAGTCTAACAATCCTAATGAACTTTTTAAAATTATTATTGATAAATTAAATGATTATTTATCAATTACAATTGTTTTTTTATTGAAGCAAACAACAATATTTCATTAGCAAACACACAAAGTTTGGAGTTGGCAATCCACAAGTGATGGACGCTCAACCCAAATGGTGGGGCTTTCGTTAACAAAAGAAGCCCTAGAAACAACATCGGCCATATCATTTGCCGTTTGACGAACTAAATGCATAGAGAAAAAAGATTTTGCATTAAGCATATCCCTACATGCACTAAGAAGGTTGTCCAACTTAGAATAACCATGTGAACACGAGAGTACTCCTTCAAAAACAACCTTTGAATCCACCGCAAATTCCATCTTTGTGTACCCCAAATCAACAGTCGAGACCGCATGGTGAAAATCAAGGGCCACGCCCTCAGCCATTCTGATAATTTCGTCCATAGTCGGTGCCCATCTAACGACAACCAACAAAGGACCGTTGCGGTACGGAGCTTCTAGCCATAATCCACCATTTGTGATACACAAATATAGATCAACGACGGGTATTTGATTGAGACAAGCAAAAGAAAATATAGAATCAACAAAGAAAACACACAAATTACCCAAAGTCCCCAACAAAGGAGGAAAATCATAAGCCCTCAACAATGGAGGGGAAACAAAGGCTCCCACATATGGAGAGAAAATCAAATTCAAAACTAAAAAAAGATACATTTTTATTATTAAAAAAATAATAAATCTCTCCTAAATTAAACATGAATCATTGATGAAAGTCAATGATTAAGGTTTAATTTAGGAGATTTAAAAACAAACCTAATCAAATCTTCAAATTCAAGTTTGTATGTGTGATAGAGGAGAAGTTTGGAGAGGAAGAGAGAAGTTGGAGGAAGTTTAATTACAATTGTTAGAATTTCATTAGGATTAGGATGATTAGATTGATATTAAATGTTTGGTCAAAGTTTACTCCCGTTGATCAAAAATGAACAGACTAAAAAGACGGATGGAGTATGTATATAGGCCTGTATGGTTGTATCGTACATGTTCAAGCCATCTTACACAATTTCCTCAGTATCTTCTCTTTGATAGACGTCATACTTATCTTATTTAGTACTACCTGTGTTACTAAATGAGTGTCCAAATTTTATTTTAAGGGACACTGAAAATCTCAACTTTTTGAACAATTTGGTAACAACGATTCATATATAATCTTGTAATCTCATTTCCCAACCTTTAGTTTTGCACGTATAAAGAAACCGGTGAAAAAATTTTCGAAAAAAAAACGTTTAGGGAGAAAGTTATGTTAAAAAAAACACTCATTTAGGGACAAAGATTTTTTGAAAATGGACACTCATTTAGGGACAGAGGGAGGGAGTACAAATTTATTCACTTTATATTTTTTTTGTTTTGATACACATTTTAACAACAACGCGTATGCATGCATCTCTGTTGCATTCATTCATTGAGACTCCATTATACTCTCTGGTAGGGCTGTGCAGAAAAAAACAGAACCGGACCAAACCAATAGAACCGGACCGAACCAATGAAAACCGGACCGGTTTAATAGTGTTGATCTGATTCTGGTTCCAAATTTCCATAAAACCGATTTATTGGTTCGGTTCTGGTTTTGATAAATATTTTTACGGTTCTGGACCAGACCGGACCAATCATAATCATAACATATATAAATATTATATTATTACAGTATTACTAATACTTACATAGTCCTACGGATTACTGATTACGGGAGTACGGACTACTGAGAAAACCCTATTTCCCCAAATCCGCTAACCCTATCTCTCTCTCTCAACTTCGTTCTATCTTAAAGAATCAGCCCGCTTGATCACCATGGCTCCATCTATATCCCCTTCACCGCCGTTACTTCGACACCAGACATCCCAGCCTCACCACGAAAATTCTAAAGTTGTTGTATCAACTATTTTTCCCCATTAAGATTTTTTGTCTTAGTTCTTCTACCTTTGAAGTGAAAGATCCATAACTTTGTGTTGAATACGTGTAAAACTCCATGCAGTTTACTTTGCATTGTTGTGAGTTTGGGACCAATTTTTATTATTTTAGTTTTTGGTGTGTATAGATGTATTTCTTGAGGAAAAAATTGTATACAAGTAGAACCGGAGAACCGGACCGGAACCGAACAAATAGGACCGGGCCAATGACATCGGTTTTGTAATTTATTGGTCTGGTTCTGGTTCTAAATTTTACAGAAGTGTATAATTGGTCCGGTTCCGGTTTTGTAAAATTTTAACAAAAACCGGACCGGACCGGACCGTGAACACCCCTACTCTCTGGTGGTGAAGTATGTGAAGTGTGTATGAAAAGTGTAGTAGCAATTATGAGTGGAGTTTTTAGCCATTTTGGGTCGCGTACTATTTGGGGTAGTCAATGTGGCATGCGCACTTTATAAACGTCAAATGTGTCTTGCGTACTAAGTTTCGTTTTCAATTTGACCTATTTTTCTAACGCCAGTTAAAATTTAATGACACAGTCAATGAAAGTTAACGTACTAGTTAGTTTGAAGTTGATTTTCATTTTAAGGGCTTCATTGAGAATTCTATAAGTAAAAGGGTTGTGAACAAAAAAATTGAAAGTTAATATCTCCTCTCTCTCTCTCTCCGACCAATCTCCGGCGCTGGCGCGCTCCCTGCCTTCCGCCGGTGCCTCCGTGTTCCCCTCCCTTCATCACTCACATAACAGCCACTCTCTCTCTTTCTCTCTATCTATCTCCTACCATTCCTACTTCTTCTCCGGCGAGCATTCCACACGCCGGCGTTATTCACCCTTCCTTCCTCGCTCCTTGCAACGCCGGATTCCACTATTGCGCTGGCCGGTCTGCTCTAATCTCTCTCTATTTTCTCCGTCCGTTCAGATCTGATCTCCAAATCATCACTCCCACGATTCCTCCTTCTCCGGCGGCTTCCACACCCACCGGCGGCGAAGCTACCTCCTGGTCACCTTTGGCGTCCCTTCCCACCGTGTCTATACTCAGTCCGACGACAATCCGACCAACCGTCGGTCTTATACCTCTTCATTGACAAGCCTAGATAATTCACTATTATCTCTCAATATGCTGCTACAATGTGTTTAGGGAAGTCACATGTTTTATATAGCCGTTACAGAAAAAACCATAATCCTTTTTTAAGTAGGAAACTTGGCAAAACTAAAGAATGATGCCGGCCCATAGCTCTCACTCCCAGAATTGTCCCCCGCATTTTCGTCTCCTTTTTCCTCATTTTCCTCCTCCTCGACCACTTTGGCTCAAATTTAAAACTTCTCAAATGGTTTAGACTTTTACCCCTACATTGTTTCTTGGTTGTTTAGTGTGATATTCACATCCCACATCGGAAAGATATGTGCTTTGATTGTGATATATAAGCCTCCACTATACTACCATTAAGCACCAATAACATCCATGGACCCAGTTATTGGCCTTGCCAGGGACAGCAAATTGTGATTGCGCAGTGACAGTAACATTCCAACAATGTGCAAATTGTGACATTCATTTAGTTCTTAATTTACAAATCAAGGCCATACCAGCCACTAACATGACAATTTTCTTCTCAAAAGAGCAACTACCCTTGGGGAGAGAGAGAGTTCTTAAAATAAAAACAATGAAGAACAATTCTTTTACATTATCAATGACATAAATTCCATATAATCACTTGCTCATACAACTTTCAAACTCTAAGCCAAAGTATATGGAACTCCTTCAAACCCTTGAAGAAAATTGTTGAATGACAAAACAGTTCCCTCCAACTCTTTCATGGGAACTTCAGTTCTATCTCACATCCATCCGTACTCGTAAAAAGTTTTGCGCCGTTTCATTCTCATTCAAGCTGCGCTTAATATACATTAAAGCTTGAAGCAAAGCAAGTGACTTCAAGTAGGCTCTACATTCCAAAATGATTTGCTCCCCGCCCCCGCCCCCCCCCCCCCCCCCCCCCCCCTCTCCTTATAAACATAAACTATTTGAAGTAAAAATCCCACGTAAAATTTACCTAAGAGTTTGGTAATAGCCGACCATTATACATTTTATTAAGCAGTTGGCGTGCATCAGGCCTCCTGAGAAGACCTTTGTTGTTCGGTACACCAGTCCCTAAGCAAATGGGGCACACAAGTTTCCCTCTGCCTGCACAGCACAAGGAAAAAAAAAGAATCATTACATGAAAGCAAAAACTAAATATACCAGGATATAAGCAAACAAAAACAGAAGGGCAAACCGAAAAGAATAAATTGAATATTTCTTGCTTTACGTTATCCCCGAAATTTTATCAGGTCCTAATTCAAATGGAGGAATGTTGGGTCTAAAGTTTTGGCTCAACCCGAGTGATTGTACATTAATATCCATCAAGAATTTTTCATAATCTGCATAAGAGCTGTTTTATGCAACTAAACTACCCCCCCCCCCCCTCCCCCACACACACACAGCCCACTAAAACGAAAAGCGAGAAGAAGTCACGAAATAATGGAAAAAAGGGGAGAGGAGCCACTTCCTCCAAAGACACTATATTACTCTTTCCACCAAAAAAAGAACCTTTCTTGGGTGTTATCCCTACCGGAAACACCCATAAAGGAAGTGCATTACTACTTGAACCATAAAAATAGATTGAACTAGGGACATTGTCCAAAATAGCCCAAGCACATAACTAGGAGCACCAAGAATAGTCGACAAACCATAACAATTTGGACATTCAGTAAACTCGTAAACATCTTTGGCGCGTTTCCTGTTCAGAGCTTTCCATTTTCCCGTACCGCCACACATATCACCTATATAAAAGCAAAATGAACTTATCATGAACCAAAAGCCCAAAATAATAAATAAGTCTCATTGAGTATTTAATCTGTAGAAGTGCACAAAAATCTCAGCAATCTAGTTTCATTATCTTGATCGTCTGTTTGGCAACCTCAATTCCAATCATTGGTATTGGAATTAGAAAAAAAATGAATTTCAAGGAACAAAATTACTCTTCCCTTTCCAATGTCATGGCTTGGTATTGGGTCGCCAAACATACCCTGAATGCAGAATGAATATTGCCAGTAACTTTAAGTAAGTTCTATGCCTACACTCTACTTAGCCTTTTGTTATTTATTAATAGCCGTATGACCCTACCAACTAGAAAATCTCATCTGCAGCACTGCCTGCATTATCTTTCATTGGATACTGCTAGAGGTATATTCTAGAACATTTTGGTCAAAAAGGATGGTAATAATATCATTCTTTCTTCCAGCCCACTTGTATATTCAACAGCCACATATGGCGTACGGTTCTAATGCTTGGAAAATGACAATTCTCTTTTATTAAAATTCTACTTCATCCTTTGCGAATAAAACAAGTAACGAATAACAAGAAGGTGTATTGTGATATGAGACAACAATCTGTATTGCAAGATACCAAAGAAGTAGAAAAACCACCACCCCTATACCAACTAACACAAAAGATACGGAAAATGGATCAACTTACAAATTATAGCACCACTACCCCCACAGTTCCGGCACACGGGCCTTTCGTTTCCGTCAGAGGCACTAATAGCCTTCGCGTCAAGACTAGAACTTCTTGATGTGCTTATTAAAGCTACAGATGAACATATACAAGTCAGACACCGCCTCCGTGATGTCTTTGCTTCTGGTACCTACATAAACCACACAAGTCAATAACTACATCCAAAAATATTACATAACAAGCGGACCGAGATTGAATTTACAGCAATATTGCTAATACAAGATGACCCATAATTCCATTTCATATCGCAGAAGGGAATCAAATTGGGTCTTAGGAACTCGTACTCAAACATGCATCTTAGAATAAAGCAAGAACAGACACCAGGAAACCTTTTCTGAAACCCTATACTATAAAATGCTATTATGTGCTTCCCATGAGAAAAAAAAAAGGTACTTTCTGCAAGTTGAAGCCATAATGAATACTAGTAGGCACTAATAAATGCAAACCTCTGTGGTGAGGGGTTCTGGTGAGGGGTCTGAAACACCAGGAGAGTAGTTCTCATTTTCCAGGCTTGACCTCACGCGAAAGCTGATGAACCTCGAGTTGGCAGCTATTTGTCACGAACAGGAAAACAAAGTCAATTGCACTTGAAACAAGTAGACAAGCAACATAATTCAGTCTTAAAACATGTAAGAAAATCAAGTGAAATCTGAAACCCGTCCACTTGAGTAAATTTTCTGTGTTACTAAGAGGTGCTTTAAAATACTCTTTATGTTTCAAGAATATATGCCTGATTTGACTTCACTCTGAGAGCTTGAATAAATTTTAAAGGGAGGGTCCGTATGCATCAACTTCTTGTATTTGCAGTACTCCTGATAATTAAACATTTGGAAAGGAAAACAAGTAGAAGTAGATCAAAATTATGCATATCCCGGCAGTGCACTTTGAGAGGACAAATTATTTAACCATAGGTATCTTGTAACCCCATTGATGAAATTGATCTAAATGTAAAATTTCAGAAGAGCTGCTTTATAGGGGAAAGGGAAGCAGTTTCTTGTACTCAATGGATGTAGCACCAAGGTGAACTATCACCATCTAAAAGTAGAACAGAAGATAGTTAGAGAGATAACTCCTCTTCCATTCCAAGTTCTCATTAGGTACAAACGAAATGTGATTCTTTTCCGTCTTATTTACACTATCATGGAATGAAATTTGTATCATAAAATGGAATTGATCAACGAGAAATTGGAGACGGATAACCTTATCATGGAATATTAACAAGTGTCACTGGATGAACTTACTAAGAAATATCAGAAACGAATGTATTACACTGATATATATATATATATGGCAATCAGCAATTCCAAGTCTGGGATTTGGAATTGGAATAACAAAATGAAATTAAATTTGACCCAACCAAAATTACTATTCAAATCCAAATCTCATAATTCCAACATAATTATGTTTGAAATGACCATCAAATCCCTTTGAAATCACAATTCCAACATAATTATGTAAAAAAAACTCCCAACAAACCGTCTACACAGTGAATTGATGGTCATTTCAAACATAAATTCGTTCCAAATTCCTAATTCCAACATAAATATGTGCGAATTGGTCCCTACAAAACCACAGCAAATGGATGATTTGACTTGAATAGGTAAAGTGTGTGTAGTAGAGGACTTACAGTGTTGATGGGGATGGAGTTTAGAGTGAGCAGATAGGGAAGAAATTGCTGAGGGCGTTGAGAGATGAGTCGCCATTTTTATCTCCTTCCTTCCTTCCGTTTTTTTTTTTTTTTTTTTTTTTTTTTCTGTTGTTGTTGTTGGTATGGGAGACGATGAGATTCCAGCCTAAGGGATAGAACGAGTGAGTGTTGGCGCGTTTCTTCTCTCACCGTTAGATTTTTATGTCACCTATTCATTCTTAGCCTCACCATCCCAAATAACCTTTAAATCGGCTAATACCTTTTTTCCCATTTGGAGACTTTTTTATTTTTTTTCCAAAGCAAACAACACGTAACTGCATTAATAAAATTTAAGAAGACGGCGTTTTACAAACGACGGAGACTTGTTCATAATATAATAGTTCAAATTAAGATTTACACATATATTGCTTAATACATCTCGAATAACGATAGTCAACCCTCAACTAAATCTCCAATGAATGTCTTTGAAAACCATAACATGTGATACCCAAATGCTTCTCCAAGTAAAGCATGGACACGTCTTAACACTTGCCTTTAGTAAACCCCCCGAACGGTATGGATTTGACTTCGAAAACACAAGAAAGTGATGTATTTGAGTTGGCAGTAAATGCGCAACCGAACATCTCAACCATTGCACCAAAAACAAATATCATAATCATTCTAAAGTTCTCACATATGAGAGAAGTCAGAGACTCCCAACAACCGGGAGAAGACAAAACCTCCCAACAAAAGGGAGAAGACAAAGACTCGCAATATAGGGGAGATAACATATAATAGAACGAGAAGTAAGACAATATGATGGAATAGGTTCTACTAGTGGTAATAGGTACTACTAGTGGTAATAGGTACACTAGTGGTAAAAATTCATAGGAGCTTGTAATAGGCAAGACTATAGATTTGTAATAGACTCCATATGCATTTGTAAACGATGTCAATTGTCTTGAAATGAATGATACCTTAACAAAAAAAAAAAAAAAAAAAAAAAAAAAAAAACTATTTATAGATATCAATTTCCATATAAAAACAAATACAAAACTGATAACCGTTTGACATTTTAACTCAACTCTTATATATATATATACTCCCTCCGTCCCAGCTCACTTAAGATTTATTTTCATTTTGGTCCATTCCAGCTCACTTGAGACCTCCCAAAATAGCCAACTATTAATAATTTTATATTAAATCTACCCCACCACTCATTCTCTCTCTTCATTTTACACCACTCAATTTATTCAACCAACACTACTATCTACACCACTCATTCTCTCTCTTCATTTTTTACCACAAATTTTCCTTATTTCGTTCTTTTTTCTTAGTTGTTGTGCCCACCTCTAAGATTCAAGTGAAGTGGAACGGAGGGAGTATACGAGAAGTAAACCAACGTACATCGAAGGATAGTTGCTCTACATGAGACTCTTGTAGACGGAAAGTGTTAGGAAATTAGACACAAGAGATAAATAATAACGAACACAAATCAACACAGAATATACGTGGTTCACCAAACTCTGTTGGCTACCTCCACAGGCAAAGGAAAACAGATATTATTATGGCGGATAAACAATTACAAAGAAGATGATGATCACACTAATCTATGCTTGCACGAACTTTGATCACAAAGTTCCTAGCTATGCAAGTCCCTAGAACTAGAATTATTGATCTCTCTCTCTATGTCTTTGATTTCGCTATGAAATAAATACTAAACTATGGCTAGTATTTATAGTATTGTTAGACCTAATTAGGAAGATATAAGGAGTCATAAATCAAATCCTTAATCGATTTGATTTACTTTCTAAAACATCCAGAATAGCGTCAGAATCCGGAACACTGCGTAAAGCCTGGTCCGCCCGGGTCTTAGTAATGATCCGCCCGGGTCTTCATGGTCCGGCCGGACCTCCCTAGGCACCCGTCCGGACCTCCCTCCTGCTGCACCGTGTTCTTCTTCTTTTCCTCTTCTGCTGCTACTTCACCTTCAAAAGCACTTTACTCTAACAATCTCCACCTTGATTTTGAATCTCCCCTAATAATTTAGATGCACGAGCTTCCGACATAGCCTCCACCTTGAGCCACATCCCTCGTACCAGATTTTTTCAACCTTTGCCTCAGTTTGTCTTTCGTCAAAGACACTCGATTTTGTGCACCATGTATCTTCAAGACACTCAGAATTTGCCTCACCAGACAAACAACCTTGTCCTCTGGACAATCAGATTTTCTGCATGCAATGTATCCTACGGACACCCAGACGTGCACCTACGGGCACTCAGATGTGCAACTACGGGCACTCAGAATCGCCCCAACGGGCGATTAACAGTCATTTAGTTGTGGCCCATCCAGTCGACATTGGATCATGCCAACCATGACTGATAGAACCGGTGTGTGTTGATCTTCTAGCCGTGGCTTGCCCAGTTCACTCCGGCCTAGAGTAAAACGATGCTCCACCTGCTCGTCAACACCCTCACCATTCTAAGAACCTTGGAGGATGAACAAGGAACCTTTTCTTTCTCCATTCAGAATCACATCTGAACCTTTGTAGACATCTTGAACTCCACCTTCACCCTTGAAACTGTATCCCTTCTTGTCCAAACGACGAAGCAATATCAGATTCTTTGCTACTTGTGGAACGTGTCTTACCTTGTTCAAAGTGAGAGTTTTATCACCCGAAGTTCTCACCCTTATGGAACCGATGCCAACTACCTCGCAGTCCGATCCATTGGCAATATAAATACGGTCTCCATCTTCTCTCTCGTACGTTGCAAACTGCTCCTTGCGCGAACACATGTGATAAGACGCTCCTGAATCTAGGACACATGCAACTTCCTTGCACGCTACTTCTTCGGTCACCAGGGCATAATCACAATCCTCATCAAGATTGTCACTGCTTGCCGCCGCAGCAGTCGACTCAGATTTCTGCTGCTCTCTCTTCTTCTTAGGACAATCGGTTTTCCAATGCCCTTTTTCCTTGCAAAAACTACAATATCTCCAGGTCTCGGACCCGTCTAGAACCTCCGTTCCTTCGACTATGCCCTCTGCTGCCTTCCGCAACCAAACCTGATGACTGAGATTCTGTGCTAGTACCACTCGCCTTTCGACGCAGTTCTCTAGTCTTCAGACCAGACATTACTTGCTCCAGAGTAATTGTCTCTTTGTTCAGACATGAATCAACATATGATTCATATGACAACGGTAGAGACACCAGAAGAATTAAAGCAGCATCCTCATCCTCAATTTTCACCTCTATATTACGCAATCCAAGTAATAAAGCAGAAAATCTATCTAGATGATCCTTGATAGGCGTACCTTCAGACATATGGAAAGTGAATAGCTTCTTCTTCATATAGAGCTTGTTGGTTAGAGACTTCGTCAAATACATCTTCTCTAACGTTAGCCACAAGCCTCCCGCTGTTTCTTGATCCGCTACTTCTGCTAAGATCTCATCATCAAGACTCATGATAATCATTGAATGAGCCTTCTCATCCAATACTACCATGTCTGCAGCCTTCTTCGAATCCTCCGCTGTGGGAACGACATCTGCCTTACCTTTTGGATCCTTGTGATCCCTGATTGCAGTAGCCACTGGATTCCACAAACTTGTCTTCGCAAAGCCTAGTCCGCCCGAGTCTTAGTAATGATCCGCCCGGGTCTTCATGGTCCGTTCCGGACCTCTATAGGCACCCGTCCGGACCTCCCTCCTGCTGCACCGTGTTCTTCTTCTTTTCCTCTTCTGCTGCTACTTCACCTTCAAAATCACTTTGCTCTAACAGAAAGGTTAGTACACAACCAACGTTCGCTTATTGCGATTAAAAGATACTACCTCTGTCCCTAAATGAGTTGTCCAAATTTCATTTTAAGGGACATCTGAAAATCTCAACTTTTTGTACAATTTGGTGGCAAAGATTCATATATAATCTTGTAATCTCATTTCCAAACATTTAGTTTTGCACGTATAAAGAGACCGGTGAAAAAAAATTCGAAAGAAAAAACATTTAGGGACAAAGTTATATTCAAAAAAGACTCATTTAGAGACAATTTTTTGAAAATGGACACTCAGGGACAGAGGGAGTAAATCTTTACACTTGACCTGTATTATTATCTAATCCAAAAGCTAAATTTGCCACTTTGACATTGCTTGCCTGCTTAATTGCTGGCTAGCTGCATATGGACCAGCAAAGCAAACTATAGGGCTACTCCAGTATAAATATAAATAGTAATGTTTTACAAACATTGACTTCTCTTGAATTAGATAAACCCCCTAGCATCATTTTCCTTTTTTTACACTCGTAATGAAATTACAATAATGTTACAAATAAGAAAAATTTCCCATCCCATCGGGCCTTCTTGTCTTTAACATTTCTTCAGTTCGCGCGGCCTGTATGACAAGAATTAAGACACGGTTCGTCCATAGCAAACACAAGCAAGATAGAGATTCTTTGCCCACTTGTCCTGCACAATTACACCAAACGCAAAGTCAAAAATCGCTACCTTAATTAAGGCCTAAACACAGACAAAATTCTTCTCTATTATTTTTTTATTTTTCATTTTTTTTTGGCTGCAAAAATTATGGAAAAACCAGCTCTTGTAGACCATGAAATAAACCAATACTACCTCCGTCCCAAAGATAACTTTTCAAACATTATTTTAAGGTTACATCATAAGTTTTGGAAATTAAGTGATTTTGAAGCCATAAGTTTGGTAATGGGACTAACTTTTTGGGACAAAAGAAATGGGAAATGAGACTATCATTTTGGGACGGAGGGAGTATTACACAAGTATATTCCCTACCTCCCATAATAAATGTCGCGTTTGACTTGTCAAGTTGTTTAAGGAATGTGCTTTACTTGTTTGTACATTGCTTGTACAATGGTAAAATTGCACAAAGACTATTTCCTTGTTTAGAGACACGTCATATACTTGGGGACGGAGTATTAACTTGCACAAGAAAATCATAATGTCCAATGGCGAATAAGATTAGCAGACACTTACTTTAACATGTGTGCTTGGAAACTGAGATGTGCGTAAGGTTTCTTGTGTTTCATCACCAGGTTTGCGACGGGGCACACTCAAGATGAGGGCAGCTTGATCCCAAGTAGCAGCCGTGGATGTTATGCGATAACCACCATCCCAGCGTCTATGGATTCCTTCACTTGGATAAAGAAAATCAAGCTCCACAACCTGCAATCAAAACATAATTATCACCTAGAAATAGAATGAGTGTTTATCATCATTTCAATATTTTTCATATTCCTTCTTTATTTTATCTATATATACAATTTATTTGTTTCCATCCCTATCCTGAAAGTTCTGCAGAGGGACTGAGTTCTCACAAATCCATCCCCCTGTGTCCCACAAAAACACACCCACACCACACCCACAAAACTAAAGAGAAAAAGAAGGGGAGGGGGAAATTTTGAAAGCCCTTTTGTGTGCTAGTAATCATAGAATTCTTGTGGACTAAAATTCTCTAAAACTTTCAACATTATTTGACATCATTTCATCATCAATTTTTGGTAACACTCTTCCACAGCCAAAACTTACAAAAGTGAACAAGAATCAACCAAACTAACTCTGTTCTTCCAAACAGACGAATCAACAAGACCCCTCAGTACCATTCTCACTTTTGCATCTCTCATTTAGTGTATTATTTTTCTAAAATTAGATTTTCAGGTAGTGGTCACCCATTTTGTAACCCACATTCATCAAAAAAGCAAGTTACGAGACTCATGCAAGATTGTTTGGACTATTCCTCGGTCTCACAGGTCGTTATGAACTCAAAAGCTCCAATCTAAAAGGCACTCTACAAAGATATACAGATACTCAACATTGTGTAGAGAATGGCACCATTTGTTCAGAGCACAAGTTTTATTTCGTATACTTTTGGGGAATACGCTAAATGTTCTGTAATTTTGAAATAATTTATTCAGATGGGGAAGTCTCTGCTTCAACTCTAGTCATGTTCAAGGCTCTGCTTGTGTATCATGTTCAGAAAAAGAAAGTGAAGGGGATTTCAGCATCTAGAAGAAGTGGAAAGAACAAATGAGAGTAAGAAACTCAACCTGATCACTGAAGCCAGCATTGCGAGACATGACCACACCCCATCTGGTACCCGCTGTTGCCATGGACGTAACATGAAACCCTTCTCTCCACTTCTTGTTAATCCACTTGAAAGGAAAAGAGTCGCTTACTTTGTACGACTGTTGAGAGTACTGGGTGCCTGCCAAAATTTGGTCATAAGATAACAGTTTACAGATTCATTGAATGTGAATTATGCCAGGATAAAGATGTAAGCAACCACCGCTTCTAAGAACCAGTGAGACATGTTTGTATATCGGTTCTGAAAAGAAACTAACATGAGACGGATCATAATATTATCACTTCACTGATGAAACAGTACAGAAGTCTGGCCACCTAACTCTTTACTTGCATTCAATAATATAACTGACCCCAAAAAACCTTATCTCAAAAGTAAGTTTATATTGTACTTCACAGTGAACACAGAAACTTAATAACTAACCGTGAACAAAACATGAGAGTACACAACTAATGCTCATGATCATTAATTCCCAATATAAGATATGTCATAAGAATAATTCCATCCAGTGTGACAGGAACTAACGACACATTAATAAACCATATTTGTTGTAATCATCCAAAATCCATCAACATGTTCAATTCAAGTCTTCCTGTTTTCTTGTATATTTATAAATGACACATTTAGAAAGAAGAGAAGACTAAACATAAAAAAAAATGCACTGCATGTCAACCACATTCACAGAATATTAAATGACTGAGCAAATATGTCCAGTGGGCCACCTTTTCATATGATAAAGTGGTAATAAATGTGCATCTTTCAGGAGTGAAATGTAAAACCAGAAACAAGCATCGACCACAAGCAACTACAGAATTCATTTTTATATACTCCTACTAGAGCAAATATACCTTTGGACATCACAACAAGAGAACTTCCATTGTTAGACCCAGCAATAGAACTGATGTAATAGTTCTTCTCCCATTGTTCCATGATCCATTCCTGCAATTTTTAATGTATAAGAAAGTTAACAATCTCATACAACTTTAAGATCAGTGAATGTAATAGTATGTCAAGGTATTTCACCTTATGCAAGAAGAAAGGAGAAAGCTCATAAACTTGGTTGGTGAAGCCCGTTCCAGCGTCCATTATGAGAGCCCACAGGTTAGAACAGGATGCCACAGAGCTTATAAGTAAACCATCAGCATTTCCTCTTTCCACATGTTGTGCCAATCTTGCATCCGCCACATTGTAATGGTACCTATGCAAACACAATGAGCAGTTTGCTTATCCATATAATCAGAGAACATTCAAAAGAGTAGATAAGTCTCATTGCTCTTCTGGAAGAGGCAAAGACATTGACCAGCAGCAGGCAAAGAGATCCTTATAATCTTGGAGAAAGGTATGTTAAATTCACACCTAATCCTTTTATTGAAAGACTGCTGGGAACATTTGGGCAGACCATCACGGCTAACTTGAGGTTCAAACTAAGTAGATTTTGTTAAGAATATGAGCTTCCAATCATGTTTTAGAGACACGTGCATCTATGCATTCAAGTTAGGAAGTATAAAACCAGAATTTCCCACCAATTTTGCGCCTTGTGACACGCTATTCACTAGTTTCCCGGAAATGTATTGTCAATAGTGTTCAGTGTTCACAAGTTCTCCTGGGGTTTACTGTAACCGCATTGTTGTGTTAGATGACAATCTATGAAGTTGGAAAACCTAGCAAGACAAGTATCACTAGACTAGGTTTTAACACTAACATACTTCATATTTGACTGACATGCTCACATAATCCCTCAATCAACCTTTAATCTATTGACCTAGTGCCCTACAAAATAAACCGGTACACTTTTCTTTGTATTGTTCATAGTAAAGCATCTATTTTTAACACTGTTAACACCAGAAAGAAACAACGTGATTATTTTGTTGTGAAACTCAATACACGGTCCCATAACCAACCTACCTCCACCCAAACCTTACACCTTTCACAACAGCATGACACTGGGAATATTGCATTAGACATTGACACGTGTGCAAGCATTCACATTCCTACACACAAGTACTCTCGTATATTGCCCCAGATATCAAAATGTAGGCATGAAAATAAATATTGGCCAGCTTTCATTACAGGATCAGATGGATTTTTGTCTCTCTTATATTTCATTTCAGGTGACTCAGTGAAGAGGCAAAAGAAGACCCCAAACCCACTATACCTCAGACAAAAACAAAAGCAATCGAATACAAGCCCAAACAACATTAAAAAAATTGCATAGACATACCAAGTGAAATTCAGTCCCAAAAACCTATGCAAAGGATAGAATTCATAAGCCTCCTCAAGACGCTAACAGAAATTACCAAGTCCAGGTTGGAAAATAATGAAGACAAATTCATGCATGTGGCAAGAGTAAGAAAATCATAAGAAAACCAATGATGCTACATCATTGTACGAACTCTGGAAATCAACAGAAACATCTCAAAGAACCACGGCCTTTTGTTGATAATCATTCAATCACATATGACAAAAAGAAAAAAATATTCCTAATTGATCCCCGAAAGTCCAATGTAAATTCAATGAACAATATTGTACCTCTGTTTCATAGGTAGCCGGGCATTATAAACTGAAATCCACTGTGTGGCAGGGACTCCCATGCGAACTTTCTTCTTGGGCTGTCCATCATCTTCCTCCTCAAGATTCAATCTACCACGTTTTTGGCCAACTTGGAAGATAATCTAACAAAGATAGAGGAAACAAAAAATCCTTAAGTTCAGCTACACTCATCTAAGTAAGTTTTTTTTTCTTATAATCGCATATCAAAATGGATCACCTTTTGAGCCCCATCTGTATTTATTGGTCTTATGGCAGGGTTGGGACCAAGTAGTCCCTCGAACAAAGAGATTAGCTTCGAATAGTTGGGTTCTTCGTCAAACTTCATATTCACCACTATCTCAAGAAATTGTTTTAGTGGTGCAGGGCAGAAGCAGCACAACATTTCAGGAGATGTGGCCATCTTCTTCTTACAAACTAGAAATGATTTATTATCACCCTATGAAATAAAATCAAATATATAAATTAGATCAACAAAAGTTCATCTATGAGGATATCTGCAGTGCCCAAGTATGTCCAAGAAGAGATAAATGTAAGTACTACCTGATATCCTTGCCATGGCAGCCTGCCTCGGTGAAGAAAAATCAATGTATATGCAAGAGATTCCAGATCATCTCTCCTACTAGCAGTCCTTCCCAAATGTGCATGCACACTTGCGTATCTAACAGTTCCTCTGTGTTAATTAAAAACATATACAAATCAGAATTGTGAAAATAATAGTTGAGAATTAAATAAAATTGCAATATAGGGAAATCGTTTACCGAAACATATCAGGTCGCTGATCATACTCAACATGCTGACCACTGCTATTTTCTCTCCACTTAGTCGCTGTATGTCACATTTAATATGGAAACATTAGAGAGGAGCAGTAAAGTAAAAAATGATCCACTGGGTTGAGCTAACTTTACTGACCTAGTCCTAAGTCAACAAGAAACAGTTTCTTTTCTTGAGCTGTTGATGGCTGGCCAAGTAAAAAGTTCTCTGGCTTTACATCCCCATGCACATAACTGACATCAATGATATGTAAGAAACGGAAATAAAATGGAATTCAGATACGGATAAAGGGTATCAGAATATCATCAGCAGATCAGAAAAGGGCCATATAATCAATCAATAACTAACAAGAAATGAGAAAATTTAACATATCATACCCCTTCGAGTGCATCTTATCCAAGATGGACAGAGACTCCACAGCAATACAAGCTACCATTTCAGATGACATCCTGGAACATAGAGAATTGAAACGAAGGGATGAGATACCAACAACATTACAAGGAAGGACCCAGAGTATTGACGAATAAAGTGATACGGAGTATATGCTAAGACGCTGAGAGAAAACATTGCATCCCTGAAATATATTCAACACAACATATTGGACTAAAGAAAGACCTTAGACACGTCTCAACTAGTTACATAAACAAACGAATACATATAAAATGCAGCAGAATAAAGCAATCAAAATGTAGACTAAAGAAAGACCTTAAACATGTCTCAACTATTCAAACTTTTTCTAAAACCAATAACCAACACAACCATATATTGTTTTTATTCAAGTTTTGTAAGTCTTGTACCCAAAAATGATTTATGAGCCAAAAAAACTAAATCAAACATATATCTTTTGGTTCTAAAGAACCATAAACCGAAAACTGAACTCTAACAAGCCTATTTAAGTTCAAAAATGAATAGTCCTTGTTCTTTTTTTTTTGGGTGTCAAATATGCAAGGGTTCCTGCATTGCGGACGAGTGCGGGTAAAGAAGCTAGTCCATGGTGGGGGTAAGATTAGTGGGATGCGCTTTGGAACTTGGAACATAGGCTCTTTGACAGGGAGATCAGCAGAAGTGGTGGAGGTTATGAGGAGGAGGAAGATTCACATAATGTGTCTACAAGAAACTAAGTGGGTTGGAGAGAAAGCTAAAGAAATAGCACCTTGGGGTTTTAAGCTTTGGTATTCAGGAAAGGAGAAGGGTAGGAATGGAGTAGGTATCATTATTGACAAGGAGTATATCGATGATGTTGTGGAGGTGTGCAGGAAGAGTGACCGGATTATTGGCATTAAACTTGTGGTTAGTGATGAGATTATAACTATTATTAGTGCCTATGCACCACAAGTAGGGTTGGACGCATCTATTAAACAAGAGTTCTGGGAAGATTTAAAAGAGGTTGTGCAACGCGTACCTAGTGGTGAGAAGTTAGTCGTTGGTGGCGATCTTAATGGACATGTGGGGTCTAGTCGACACGACTTTGAGAGCATTCATGGAGGTTTTGGTTTTGGGGAGAGGAATGAAGCAGGGAACGGGATCCTGGAGTTTGCGATGGCATATGACTTGAGTATAATGAACACTTGGTTCAAAAAGAGAGAATCACACTTGGTGACCTATAGAAGTGGAGGTAATGCAAGTCAGATTGACTTCTTCTTAGTAAGAAATGCTTGTAGAAAGAGTTACACTGACTGCATGGTTATTCCAGGTGAAAGTACTGCAACTCAACATAGACTTGTGGTACTTGATTTTCGAAGTAGGAGAATTTCAAGGAAGAGAAAACCACTAGTAGAACCTAGAATCAAGTGGTGGAGACTTCAAGGGGAGAATCAACAGAGATTTCTAGCTAAGATGGCCACTACTGGTATTTGGTCGGGTAATATGGAGGATATGGATATAGATTCGACCTGGACTAAGATGGAGCATACCATAAAGGAGGTGGCAAGAGAAGTCCTCGGAGAATCTAAAGGAAGTATGCCACAAAGTAAGGACACATCATGGTGGAACGAGGAAGTAAAACAAGCGATAAAGAGCAAGCGAGAATGCTATAAATTAATGGGAAAATGCAGGAGTGAGGAGAACTATGAGAGGTATAAGGAGGCTAGAAGAGAAGCAAAGAAAGCAGTAAAAGATGCAAGAGCAAAGGTGAATCAGAAACTTTATGATAGATTGGATACAAAAGAAGGGGAAAAAGACATCTATAACTTGCTCGAATGAGAGATAAGAGGACACGAGACATTGGGAGGGTTAAATGTGTTAAGGATGTAAACCAAAGAGTGTTGGTCGGGGATAAAGAGATAAAAGATAGGTGGAGTTCGTACTTCAATACCTTGTTTAATGGCAATCAAGAGCAGGATATTGGAGATATAACTATCCCTTCGAGTATGATTAATCGAGATTTTATGCGGCGAATTCAAAAGGGTGAAGTGGAAATGGCGATGAAAAAGATGGGATTAAAGAAAGCGGTAGGGCCGGATGGAATACCAATTGGGGTGTGGAGATGTTTTGGAGAGAGGGGAATAGATTGGTTAACAACACTATTCAACAAGATATGGAGAAGTAACACAATGCCATTGGAGTGGAGAAAAAGTACCCTAATCCCTCTGTATAAGAACAAAGGTGATGTCCAAGATTGTGCCAACTATCGAGGAATCAAACTAATGAGCCATACTATGAAACTTTGGGAAAGAGTGATTGCACAACGGCTAAGAAAAATTGTGAATATTTCGGATAACCAATTTGGATTTATGCCCGGCAGATCGACTATGGACGCAATCTATCTTATGAGACAAATCATGGAGAAATATCGAGATAAAAAGAAAGATTTGCATATGGTTTTCATTGATTTGGAGAAAGCGTATGATAAAGTGCCAAGAGGGGTACTTTGGTGGGCTTTAGTAAAGAAAGGCGTTTCAATCGGATTCCAGTGTGTGGCTGAAAATATTGAGCGGGTTATGAGAAACTTTTTGTGGGAAGACTCGGGAGAGGGTAAGAGAGATCATCTAGTGGCGTGGGAGAAAGTGTGCTGTCCTAAAGTGGAGGGGGGTTTAGAATTGGGGAACTTGGTTAAGCGGAATATCTCCCTCGTGAGTAAATGGTTGTGGCGGTTTCCTCAAGAACCTAATTCTATCTGGCATAAAGTGATAAGGAGCAAGTTTGGTATGCACTGTAATGGTTGGGATTCTCATTTCCGAAGTTCTTGTTCTCATAAAAGCCCGTGGAAGTACATTCATCAGTGCCATCATCTGTTCCGTCCTTTGACTCGTTTAAAGGTTGGGAATGGGACTCGGATTCGATTCTGGGAAGATGTGTGGATGGGTGACTCCTCTTTGTGTTTGTTGTTCCCTCGCCTATATCGTTTATCTTCGGTTCATTTGGCTCCTATTATTGATTTTGTTGTTCTTGGGGATGAAGCTCAACTTTCTTGGAACTTTCACTTTTTTCGCAATCTTAATGATCGTGAATGTGTGGAGGTGGGTGTTCTTCTTGATTCTTTATCTCGAGTTCGTTTGTCTCATAATCAGGATTCTAGAATTTGGTCTCTTGAAGGGTCAGGAAAATATTCTTGTAAATCTTTTATGACCTTCTTGATTTCTAGTCCTATTCCTTCTCCTTTCCCCCTTGTTTCATTTGTGTGGAAGTCTAAAACTCCTTTTAAAATCAGAGCCTTTATTTGGACTTTAGTACTTAATAAGCTTAATACCAATGATAAGCTTCAAATTCGACGGCCTCTCAAGTGTATTTCGCCTAATTGGTGCGTGAACTGCAAGCTTTCGGGTGAATCTCATGACCATCTTTTTCTCCATTGTACCATGGCTCAATATCTTTGGAATAGTCTTTTTGAGGTGGGTGGAGAATATTGGGTGTGCCCTAGTACTTTGAACTCCTTTTTGCAAATTCAGTTTAGAGGCTTCGGAAAAGGCAAAGATGTAGTTCTCTTATGGGATTACGGAATCTCAGCCGTCTTGTGGTGTTTATGGATGGAGAGGAATAATAGAATATTTCGAAATCATCATATTCCGAAACACTTACTATGGGAACGGGTGATTTCTATTGCTTCTCTTTGGGCGTCAGCTAACGGGGCTTTTCGGGGATTGTCTATTTTTGATTTGAAGCAAGATTGGACGGCTGCGATTATGTAGATTTTGTTGCTTTATTTTGTGTTTTCTTTTTCTGTGTCCTCTTTGACGGATACCTTATCCGTCTTTTGTATATTCTTCTCTTTAATCTAATAAAATTCTTTTCCTATCAAAAAATAAATATATTGATATTATCAAGGACATGTATAATGGAGTTAGTACTAGTGTACGGACAAGCGTTGGGAAGACAGAAGAGTTCCCTATCACGATTGGAGTGCATCAAGGCTCTGCACTTAGTCTCTTTCTCTTTGCCCTGATAATGGACGAAGTGACGAGGTCAATCCAAGATGATATTCCATGGTGTATGTTGTTCGCAGATGATATTGTGCTGATTGATGAGACAAAAGAAGGTGTTGAAAGTAAATTGGAGTTGTGGAGCCGCACTTTGGAATCTCGAGGTTTTAGGTTAAGCAGAAGCAAAACTGAATATATGGAGTGTAAATTTAGCAAAGTTGGAAGCAGAGAGGCAGGAGTGATCACATTCGATAGAAAGATTGTCCAAGCTTCCGAGTTCTTTCGCTATCTTGGATCTATTATCCAAAAAGATGGAGAATTGGATGGAGATGTGGCTCATAGGATTAAAGCAGGTTGGTTGAAGTGGAAGAGTGCCACACAGTTTCTTTGTGATCGTGGCATGCCAAATAGATTAAAGGGAAAATTCTATCGTACGGCAATTAGGCATGCACTGCTTTATGGCACTGAATGTTGGGCCGTGAAACAGTGTCATATTCATAAGATGAATGTAGCGGAGATGCGTATGCTACGATGGATGTGTGGGCATACAAGAAAAGATCGATTGAGAAATGAGGTGATCAGGGGTAAAGTAGGAGTTGCGCCCATTGAGGATAAAATGAGGGAGCATCGTCTAAGGTGGTTTGGTCATGTGAGACGGAGACCGAGTGATGCACCGGTTAGGAGGCCTGAAGAGTGGAGAAGTGATAAAATGGCGAGGGGTAGGGGAAGACCCAAGCAAACTTGGATTAAGGTGATTGAAAATGATATGAGTTTACTCGGAGTGGATGAAGATGTGGCGTTGTAGAGGCCGGAGTGGAGGGCGAAAATTCATGTGAATGATGGGGGTTGATCATACTTTTTATTATTATTATTTATTTATTTTAATTTATTTTCTCCATCTTTTTCCTCTCTTTCTCTCTCTCTCTCGCTCGCTCTCTCTTTCTCTCTCTCTCTTCCTTTTATCACGTTGACATATGAGGATTCATGTTAGCCGACCCCAAATTATTTTGGGACTAAGGCTTTGTTGTTGTTGTTGTTGTTGTTGCGGTATTAGACTATTCAAAATAAAATCCTCCTCTGATGAAATTAAAAAGAAAAAAAAAAGTCTCCTATGTACACCTGAGTTAGAGCAGCAAATGAACAAATATCTTAATTAACACAAGTTATTGGTAAATAGTAAGAATATGCTCATCTTTGAGCTTTGAACCATGGCAAATGACATAAAGCAAGGGGATTCAATGCTGTGGAAACTAGTCTCACATAAACAGTCTCAACTCTTATGATCGATCTAGTTTAAAATTAAGACGAGATTGATAATACTGCCAGTAGAGGATAAAAGCATGTTGATTGGTCAATTTATTACCTAGAGATGGCAAGTACTATATTAAACGCAGATCATAAACAGTTGTTCAGCCATATCAGGAAAAGAATCAATGCTGTTCTACCTCATCAGCACTGGAATAAAAAGGGCTGTCGTGCACACACACACACCAAGACCAACACCAAGACCAACACCAACCCAAAAAACATTCCCGTTTCATCACCCGCATTAAGGTCCTATATATATTCATCACACAAACAACCCCCAAAATGTCCTAGTCAGCATTGTGATGTGCAGCTTCCATCACATGCCTTTTACAAAAGCAAATGAAAATCATGAATAAAGAAGAATTCGATGAAGCTAAAATATACCACCATGGATGGATATTCAGTTCCTCGGGAGCCTATGAAAAATTAATGTGCAAAAACTAGATAATAGTTTAACGAGAAAAGGATTTTAATTAGATGCACAAGCATAGGTACTCACGACTGTCCTGATGAATTCCATACATCCCATAAGCTAGGTCCTAGCATGTCCATAACCTGAAACATTAGAACTTGGATGGATGTTATAACATATATATTTATTACTAGCTAAAAGAGAAAGTTACATCAGAAATATCAGAACAAAAATATACTAGATATTTAGTAATAGCTAGAATAGATGTGAGCCAATCATACCATTACGTAGTAGTCACCTTGCTTTCCTTTGTAGTGTACTTTAGGTACTCCGTGACTGCCACCCAAAGTACTATACAACCAAAAAAAGGAAGGAAGCACACAAATCAGTTTCCATAAAATACTATGTTAACATGAACAAATATCAAACCCCAAAATAACTTGAACACATACTTGTAAACCTGCCACTCATATGGAGGACCATAATTACAGCCTTTACTGTTTCTGTGCTCAAACTTTAAAGCAACCTGTAATATACAGGACAAACGGAAGAAACCATGTATACTTAGTCAGAAAACAAAATATGCTAAACTGGCATAAAATAGTTTATTCTTGCTAAATGCCTCACCTCCAGGGCAGCAGAACCAGTTGCCCGTTCATTTCCACCAGTAACACGCCGTCCGACAAATACCTGACCAAACCCACCTTTGCCCAACTTCCTCTCAACCTTATACTGTGGCGACCCTCCTACTTGAACCTGATAACCAGCACATCAAGATATTAGAACCCAATGAGCTTCACATTTTTCAAAGATAATTTGTACCAAAAAGTTCTAAAACCATGCACCACTACTTGATGGTGTACGATGATGAATCAAACAATTTATAGGAGTCTCGTCTGCACACAGCATATAGGACTAAAGGAGACTCATCCACGCATAGAATACACTGTGCACTGAAGTAGACTGTGAGACACTAGGAATAAATGAACAAGCCACAGATTACATTCTGGAATCAAATGAACACAGGCTCGGCACACATAGTTAAATGTTAAAGGTAGCACTTTCCGCAATGCACAAGATTGTGGATGATAGCTCCGAAAGCGTTAAAGGTCCTCAAATATGATAAATACTGTAGGGTGAGACATGTAAGCCAAACACTAATGAGCTTCTCATCGAAAAATCAACAAAATCAAGTGACTAATATCTCTAGCATTCCTTTTAAAATGCTAAACCCGTAATCACATATAGAAACAGATATGGTTTCCATTTTCAGAGTATTTAACACTGAAAAGAAAAAAAAAATGACCCACAATGCAAGTAGATAATTTCAACTTTTAATTCTCTCAGAAAAGCTACTTCACCAAAACAAAAGCATGATGCATATACTCATACAAGTAGGCAGTAGCATACGAAAACAAACAAGACCCAGGATGTTGCTGCATGCAAATGTTATATCAACTTATGTATTTTTATTAAAAAATAAAATAGGGTGAGTAGCAGCAAAAAACCAAAACTGTATCAATATTTTGAAATATGACCAAATTTAAAATCAAAATTTAACCCATTATATCAAACAATGTCAACTCGGGGACCAATTTCTGCAAAACCAAACATTGATCCTCATTAAAATAATATACTACTCCCTCTATCCCTAAATGAATGCCCAAATTCCACTTTAAAGGGACATCTGAAACTCTCTGTTTTTTATACTACAATTTAGTTGCAAAGATTCCATTTTAGGAATGAAGTTTTTTCCAAAAAAAAGATATTCATTTTGGGACGAAAATTTCTTAACAATGGACATTCATTTAGGGACTGATGAGTATACGGATAAGTGAGAGGAGTATACCCTTTCGGGGAAAGGAGCAGTATTCCCTTCTTCCTCCTGACCAGTAGCTTTATTAGCACTCAACCCACCACTAGCATCCGCCATTTTAAGATCTCCCTTCTTCACAGCCGCAGCTCCTTCTCTCTTTTCACCAGAAACAAAACCCTCTTCTTTCTCTCTCTCCTCACCCTCGGAAATGACGATCACCGGCGCTGGCGCTGGTGCTGGTGCTGGTGCCTCTGCCTCTTCTCGTACCACCTCCTTCTGTTTCCTTGTCTCACGTGTCTGCTGCTTAACAACTTCCACAACCGCGGCCGCCGCCGCCACGTCTTTGGCTGCAGCCGCCCTAGTCTTGATGTAGTTCCCGACCAAATGCTCCGATCTCTTCTTCGTTGCAGCAGCAGAAGCCGTACGAGGACTCCCCTTCGTATCTACCGGAGCACGGCCACGTCGTAATCCGCTACGCAGCTCCGGCATTCTTCACCCATACAAATCACACATAACAGCAATACAACAAACCCTACTGAATCTACCATTATCTAATCCCTCCCCCTTCCCCCTCACCGCAGCAGCTCAAGATAACTACTCATGACTGAAATCGAACAATCCGAAAACAGAAATTTCTTTGCCCTAAAATATAGGGAAATGAATCGAAGGTGAAATCGATGAAATCGGGGTTTGTAGAAATGATTTTAAGAGTTAGGTCAAAATTAGAGAACTTCTTTGACTACTTGTTAGAGAGAGAATATAGTAGTACTAGTAGATGGTTAAGACCGATATTTTTAAGGCATAACTTAGGTTGTGTGCGAATGTCGGATTGATAAATGATTTGGTTATAATTGCAAGGAATTTTCAAGGTAAAAGATAAATGTTCCTTCTTTGTAGTACATATAATTGTGGATCCTTCTTTCAGGACCTGGAACCGCTCCAGGAGCGATCAAGGCTACATAGGCGAGCGGTTTGGGTGTGCGGCTAAGATGATTTTAATTTTCGGTGGGTCCCACCGAGTTCGGACACATCTCAGCCGTTGGGCAGAGCTAAAATGAGGTGGCTCCAATCGGAACCATTGGGTGGAGCTAACTAGGGGTGCAGCGGTTCGAAACCCATCCTTTTAAGTCTAAAATATGAAAATAAATTGAAAAGTTTGTACATCTTTTCTCGTTTTAAGTAACAGTGTTGAATTTTGTTTAACAAATGATTTAGTTTAATTATTTACTTCTCTCCGACCACAATTATAAAGAAAAAATAACAACGCGTCTATTAATAAAGTAGTTAAAATTAATTGATTGTCTTGATTTAAATTAAAAAAAAACATGTTATTACATACTTATTACAATAAAGTTTTGTAATTATAGAAATACAGTTTACGACACTATTCGACACACTTTGCACCTGAATAACAAGAGAATTGGGAATGTAAGCAAGTAAAGTTTTACATAAAGTTTTGCAGCATTTTTTTTTTGATATATGACAGAGCCTTTAGTACTTCCATGTTCTCGCCCGTTGCCACCCGAGAATAGACTCATAATGCTATATTCCAACGAACTCCTTTTCTTACTACAACTTGGGGCGCGCAAATACTTCTTCAAATAAAACTCGAACACCGGTCTGCACGGGCATTCAAAAAAAACTCCACACGAACAATATTTGGCGTTGAGAACATAACACATCAAAGCATAAGGATTAACAAATACTCCCTCTGTCCCTAAATGAGTGTCCATTTTCAAGAAATCTATGTCCCAAAATGAGTGTCTTTTTTTAACATAACTTTGTCCCTAAATGTTTTTTTTTTTTTGAAATTTTTTTCACCGGATTCTTTATACGTGTAAATCTAAATGTTTTGAAAGGAGATTACAAGATTATATATGAATCTTTGCTACCAAATTGTACAAAAAAATTGAGATTTTCAGTATCCCTTAAAATAAAATTTGGACACTCATTTAGGGACAGAGGTAGTAGATGCCAACCAAGCATTCCAAGAATAGCAAGAATGAAGAGTTGCATATGAAAAATAGGATTGAAGAATTTAACTTCCAACTGCTGACCACAAGTAGCATGGATCCACCGTTTACCACCCAAGGAGTGTTCGTGTTTATCGTCAGCTTTCAACCATAGCCCACACATTCCTTTGCAATGGCAATTCCTCCGGGATAAAAGATAACGAGGAGAAAAGTCATATGGAAATCAATCAAACAAAATCCTACCACACAAACATCCCACATTTTTCATCGATGGAACAAGAGAATCGATAAGCAATTTTGTCTTCGCGTTATACGTTATTGTGACATTCGTCATATGAGACTCCAACACAACAAAAATAAACATGATCCGTCCCAACATAGGAGACAAAAACACAGGTTCTCAACATATATGAGAGAAAAACACAGGCTCTCAATATAGGAGAAGAAAACATGGGCTCTCAACATAGGAGAGAAAACATTATTACGATAGAAATGAGATCTAAAAATTAAGATGAACCAATACGGATGAAAAACTCAATTACAGTAGATACATAGGTGTAGATCCAGTTGAGGGTTGTTCAAATAAATTGGAGGAGACTAAGAAATCGAAACTGATGAGAATAAGAGTGGGGATAGTTATTAATATCCATTGAACAAAGACGACCAAAAAACGGAGAAAGAGGAAGAAGACTGGACGAATATGCACCATGGCTAAGTTGACAATGCTATCCCATGAAGTTGTTTAAACTCTCGAAAATTGACCACTCTGATTCGGTTTAAATTTTTGAAAACCCACACACAAAAGAAGAAGATATAGCAAAAAATCAGGATAAGTCCGATCAAAACAATTTCAATCTCAAGAATCTTAATTTCGAATAAAATAAACCCTATGCATAAATAGGAACAACATAATTGAGACATTGAGAAATTACTTAAAAAGATTGTCAATGAATTGCGTTGAAAAGGAAGGGAGTACTTTAGACTGCTACCGACAGCGACGATTAGTGATTGGAATGGAGAAATCGTCGGTTTGTATGTGGGAGTGGATACCGTGATTCTGCTTCACCGGCAATCACTTTTCGACGGATGCTAACCGCCTTAGAATGTTTTTTGCATTGATTTCTACATAAAACAAAAATATGTTAAAATTACTAATATATTATCGTATTGTGCACTTGTATATGAAAATGAGTGATTGATTAAGGTATTTTTCATATAAAACAAGTATTAAATATAGTTACATTTAATGAGTTTTGTATTGAACATAATGAAATTTGTTTATATTTAAGGCAAAAAAAAATTTGTCTTTTTGTTGCTTATAGTTTTGACCAGATGGAGTACTTTTTTGTTTATTACTTATTTGGTTAATATTTTTTTTATATGAGCAATATGTGAAAACCAAATATGTACAACTGTTTTTACACTGATGATTTGTTTTGCTAAATAAAAAAGGCAATTTGTTTTTTCTAAATTTGTATGTCGCTTTAAAGTGTGAATTTGCTTTGAGGTAGTGAGCTTTTAGTCAGGGATAACGTTCAAGTAAATGCAACAATTCAGTGATTATGTGTGCTAATTGTTTAAAAATTCGATCAATGTTATGTCAAGATTGTTCAAGATAACATTTGTACTTATCTAAAGAACATGCAACTACAAGAATCAACAACAAATAAAGCAAAGTAGGGAAAACCCTTTGACTCGTAGAATCGTTGTAACATCGTATCAACATATAAATATTTTGGCATATGTTATCTTGAGCTCGCAAAAAAACATTGATCTCCATAAAATATACGTCCAGCATTTCTTTCAACAAAGTACCAAATTATTTTATTAAAAAAGTAGGATGAGCGCCTATATTAGTTATACATATTTTTAGCATAAACTGCATTGTTGTGCGCAAATGTAACCGCATTTCAATCTACATTACAAATATTAAAATTATTACACTTAGATTTAAAGAGGAGGATATACGATAAAATGGAGTCTATTAAGAGGTCTCAATTTACATTTGTTTTGATGCATGTAGTCATGAGCTTGTGTTGAGTCCATCAAAACGTTAAGGATGGTATAGTTGTTACGCACCACCCATTCGAGTCATTTGCAAATTGCTAGGCATTCTATTTGGATAATAGAGGTGGATTTGCACGATATGCTCCCGGAGGCTAGACTGATGTGTTTGGGATCCCATAGTTCTCATCAGGTATTCTTCAAAATTCTTTCTATTCAGCAAATCAAGACTCGACGTAGTATTGTGTGTAGTAGTGGCTTGGTGATATCTAGGATCGGTTGTACCCTACCTTTAGGGGTTGTTATGTTGGTTACTAAAAGTAGGGTTCTTGTTATTTTAGGTATTCTAGAGAGCTAGAAAGAGGGTGTTGTCAATATTGAGTTACTTTCTTTCATCTTATATATTATAAATTATTGATCTAGACGAATCTAGGCTTTGGGTTTCTTCATGTAAAGTCTTCCGCTGCTCATGATCCCACGAAACTCAACAGAAGGGAAATCAAACGAGGTAGTCGATTGGAGAAGAGGACTGGAGAAGGTCGCCGGAGGTTGGAGAGAAGAGAGGGAAAGTGATAGAGAGAGAATCGCCAGATAGACAGAACCACCGGGGGTGATACGAGAGAGGAGGTTGTTGATTGGAGACGACAGTCGGAATTGATCGGAAAAGAATGCTAGAGAAGCTACCAGAGGATGGAGATTAGAGAGAGAAAGTGTGTTGGGGAAGGGTGCTGCATCTGGGATGGGGTAGATGGAAGGCTAAGGTTTTATTTTGGATGGGGGTAGTGTTGTCATTTAAAAATAAGTAAGGATATTTAGGTATATTAGTTTTAAAGATAGAGATTTATTGGTTAGATTAGAAAATGTGTGTTTTTATTAATAAATAAGTGTATCACCTAGAGGCTTATAGGTAAAAATTCCAAGAATGAATGGGGTCTATTTAATAATATGAAGTATTAAAAAAAGTGAAGAGGTTCAACTAAATAATATGAAATTTTTAAAAGAATCCCCAAATAATTCTCATGAAAGATCTAATGGAATCTCATATTCGAACCTACTTTTCCCCATAAAAGTCTTACTATTCCTCATAAAAGTTTTGGCCCATTTTTTTTTTCCCAAAAGGGGGTGTCTTTTTAGCACATTATCTGATTGTCCCAACTATTTAAATTACTTTTATCATTAGGGTGAAGATATACACACCCACCAATTTGATTTCTACGCCCACCATTTTCTATTTACAAAAATGTCATTTCAATAAAAGACCACCTTGACCTATATTCTTCCAGTCCTATATTTTTAAATTGATTATACACCCACATATGCCTTCTACGAGCATAAGTGCACAGACTTTTCAATCTCATGATACTCATCAACAGGAGGAGATAGAATTTGTTTCGATTGTTTCGATAAATGCTGATGAACATTCAGCTTATATTCTTAAATTTTCCACCCAAATTTAGAAGACAAAACTCAGTGCGGATACTACCAAAAGCTATGGATAGAGATTGATTTTTGTCAACAACACAAGCCCACACAGAACACTTTTAGTAATTTGCAATTTCGAGAAACCAAATTATCGAATGTGTTCGTCAAAAGAAATTCAAAAAACATTTATTTTTTATTTTTAATGGGCGGTTAATATAAGGGTTTTGACAAAATAAAAAATAAAATAAAAATGAATTTAGAAAAGTCTTTCTGCAACAATAAGAAAAAACTGATTAAAAAGTCCCCTTCCATCTCCCATTCTTATAGTTGCTTTTCTCTCTCTCTATAAATCCCCTTTCCAACAATATATCTAATCAAACCCATTTTTCAATTCCCCCTTTCGCAAACTCATCTTCAAAACCTTAGAGTTAATGGTGTTCCACTTCCTTCCTCTTTCTTCTTTTCTGCATTTTCAATTCAATAGTGGGTGTCCTAGTTGTGTTTTAGAATTATATACGGAGTATAATTCTTGTAGGGTTAAAATTGAGAAGTATGTGGACGTAGTTACCAATTTTATATTTTACAAATATAAGTAGTGGTCGAAATACATAAAGTGGCATACTAATCAAAATGGTGGGTGTGTATATCCCCACCCTTATCATTAATATGTTGTACTATTTAAATTATCTACATTTATGATTATATTTTCAAGTTTTAAATAAATAATTTAAGAAATAAATAGTTAATATGTCCAAATATTAAATATTTTATGTTATAACAAACTGTCAATTATATACTCCTTCCGTCTTAAACTAGTTTTTACTTCTTTTTTGGTTTATTTTAGACTAAGGTTTTTAGTTGCTTATGACTTAAACTGGACAATTAAACCCATTTGTCATTCTCACATCAAATATCTATCCACTCTCTCCGCTACTTTGATTTCAAACTCATAATATTTACTTTTTCTTAACTTCCGTGTAAAATCAAATTAGGAACTTTAGTCTAGACGAAGGGAGTAATTTTTTAGAAGGTTGAAATGGTAAACAGACACATTTTAGAAAATGAATTCAGGTGGAAAAAATAAACATCTTGAATAATGCAGAAATTAATAGACGCTTCCTCTTATAAATTCAGCCAATTTCAAATGTGAAATCAGATTTCAGGGTATAACTCTTTAAAAAACAAACGCTATGTGGATCCAATTGGCGAATTTTATTCCATAATGGTTCAAAATTGAGCAACTTTAGACAGAAAATTTGGAATGAACATGTGATTTTGGCAGCCCAGCAGATGAGTTTAGCCACCGAGCCGCACTTGTGGTGGTGACGGCGATAAGCCATGGTGGTCCCCCGGACCGCCCCAATCCCACGAGTGACAAGTCGCACTATAAGTCGTCAACCTAAGGTTCCTCTTCTTCAATAGCATCCGTCGAATGTGTAATCAAAATGGTCCTCAAAAGCCGCATGTTCAACTGGGGTCAAAATTGATAGTGGGGAACTCAATTTTGACTAAAGTTATATACAAATTTGACAATCTTCGTGAAATAAAAAAAATGTTATTAATACATACTCCCTCTTTCCCGGAATAAATGTCTTACTTTCCATTTTCGTTCGTCCCAAAACAAATATCGTCATACTAAAAATAGGGTATGAAGTTTAGTAATCTTCCAATACTACCCATTCTAATAGAAACAAACACTGCAATGTCAACCACCAGGCTTTAGCCTGGTGGCCAGAGCTCATGGCTTCCAACCTGGAGGTCATGAGTTCGATCCCCCCTCCCCCCGGAAGTTAGAGAGAAGTTTTTCTCTACCTAGGATTTGTCTCCTAGGTGCTTCTGCTGATGATTATGTATTGAGTTCAACTATGAATTAAATTTGAAAAAAAAAAAAAAAAAAACTGCAATGTCATAGGAAGTGTCACTCTACTCATATGAATAGATTGTTGCAACCAAGAAAATGTAACTAAAAGCTCAAAAACATTAACTTGTCCACTATGACATTTATACTACGACATGGGGAGTTACAAAGAATATCAATAATTTTAACATTTCATAAACACTATAAAATTTGTATAAAACCTTGGTCAAAATTCCAATGAGTTGACCACTAGAAATCCAACCGGACTATCCTTCTTGGACGGAGGGAGTAGATAACAACAAACAAATGTAACACCAACCTAATACTGGAAAGATCAACATCAACAAGCCAAAACACTGTAGAAGTTATCCAAGCATTGTTTCTCACAGGCTAATCTATCCTACACAGCAACAAGAGCTTGGAACATATGGAATAAAATATTTCCCTTAAGTTTGAAATATGCATTGTTAATATTTATATAGCATTTAATAAATTTCTTCATTCTCTTTTCTCAAAAAAGAATGAAACGATGAGAACCTCAGCATACCATACTTGTTGTGTACAATTGGCTAGAAATATTTTTTTAAGTGTCTTAACAAACAGAAGAAAGAACCAAACTATTCGACTGCGTTTTTGGACTTTCAATGGCCAATCCTGCTCATATATTGGCATCTCTAATACCTTACTGATGAGGAAGAAGGCTGCATGTACACCATAAATAAAGCACCCTGATCTTTATCTGCAGAACGAAGGAGAATAAGAATGAGGCCAAGACAGGAAATATCAGTTGTTATCAAAATAATTCAATTCTTTATAGATAAACTGTTAGGGAATTGTGGTATATCTGTGCAGTTCATGCCCATACAATTCTGATAATGGTGAGACACAACAACCATGCATACGAATGATATGAAAGTAATCAACAAGAAAAGAACACAATATTTGTTAACCCAGTTCGTCAACAACAATGACTACATCTGGGGTGGGGGCACTGCCAAGCCAAGATATTTCACTAATATCACAATCTGTGTCTGTTTACAATAAAGCCTACCGCTCTATATAGCAAGGAGATAACCTCTCCATGTAAACACTCCCATCACACATAAAACCCTAGACATGCTTCAACTCATCCATGGAATGCCCCTAAGGGCACCCCCATGGGCACCCCCAAGGGCTAGCACTCACTTGGCTCTCTTTGTGACTCACAGATTCTCTCTGGCTATTTTTCTCGTGTACACTATTATGGTGGCTATCACAATATATTTATAGGGATACCAAAACCTAATCTTGATCAAAACCTTATTCACCCGGAGTCCTTGAGACGGAAGGAGTACAATTACATTTAATGACCTCACGTCGTTTTGACTCCTTTTCACAAAAGGAGACCAATCCAAGCCAGGCACCAACTTCACGCATGAATATGCCAAGGTCCGGTCGGGTCTTCTTTTGCTCCGTCCCGGTCTCGACTCCTCTCGCTCCTCCGCGGTTTTGACCCTTTCTTCTCGGTTTTGTCTCCATTCCCAACATAAACAACTACCTATAATCGTTTCCTTGTCTAGAGAATGGACATAGCCGTGATTTGGGATGACGAAAACTACTTAAAAGTTGGCGTGCTGTACAATGGTAAGGTCAACAAATAATTGGGATTTCTAGGACAACAATTCTGAGTTTTTACTTCATAAGTTAACTGAAAATTACCAATTTCACAGAGAGGTTTCTTATTTCAATCAATCAACACATGGTTAGATGAAATAAAATTAAAATAGGTTCTGGAGCTTGTAGAATTGCTTTGTATCCTTTTATATACTACCTCCTTCCGAAATTGAATGTCCAAAATTGCTCATGATCAAGAGTAAACTTGAACATTCATTTTGGGAAGGCGGGAGTAGTTCTTTAGGTTTCATATACTGCCTTTGTCCCAAACATGGGGCCGGCGTCGGAATTTTCTAAGTCAATTTTACCTTTTCTTAGATTTTCCACTTAGATAGAGATTTAAATTATAACCTTTGTAAACTTTTAAGCGCTTCAAAGAAAAAAAAAATTGATTCTCATGCTTTATGGTTTTTTTAAAAAATGGGGCTTATGAATTGACATCAAATTTTATTTCAAAAGAAGACAAATCGACTTTGAAAATTGAAAATCAAAAGTTATGGAATGGAGGGTAGTGTTGGAAAGGAAAATTATGTATGGTCTCTCTTATTTGATTGGTGGAGAACTTATACACCATGAATTAATAGACCAAAGAGGGACTTTGTAAATGTGTAATTTATATTCACTCGAAAGACTTTCGTTTTTAGACGGAGACCAATCTAGTGGTTTACAAACAGATAGTGAGATAAGCCATTATCCCCATTAACTTTCGCTGCCAACTTAATGTCTATAAAATAGGATTGGTTTTCAAATAGGATGGATTGTTTCTTACAAGGTTCTAAGAAGCACAATTGCCAACTTCATGTCTACTAAATAGGATTAGTTTTCAAATAAGATTGTGTCTCTTAACTTTGGATTCTGACCTTAGATAGGTCTCCATCTAAAAACAAACGTCATTTGAAACGAATATAAACAACACATTTAAAAAATCCCACTATGGTCTATCAATCAATGGTCTATAAGTTCTTGACCAATCAATTTAGAGAGACCATACATCATTTTCCACCGGTAGTACATACAACGCAAACTCCTTGCATATTGTATAGTAACAACCTTCCTGCCTCACACCTTATGTATATGTTGACACACATGTCTGTGTGCAGAAAGGACGGCAAAGTACTCCATATCTGATAGTTTCCTTGATTTTGGAATAATAAACTTGTGTATACATAAAAATAAACTTGTATCTTCGTTGCTTCTGCTCCTTCTCATTTTTCTTAATAATAGTTGTATAATTACAAGTTAACACTACCCATATTTGGGAAATTATTTTAGAACGAAATGGTGTGACGCCCTCCTTTAAATTGCATCTATGAAGTTTTACATGATGGGGAAAAAGGAATGAGGAACACAAAGAACGACACACTTTGACTGACCCACTAATGTAGAACATATGAGGCTACGAAATGAGGGAGAACGGGTCACATTTATTTTTGGTTGGAGTGATGGAGAGAGCCGAGGGGTGGGTGTTGTTGGGGGGGGGGGAGGCTGAGATGGGCTGGGGACATATTGTCATTTTATGAAAATTATTTAATTAATCAAAACATTGAAAAACTAATAACGAAATTACAGATATGCCGTCATTTCTAGATAGATATTCATTTACTCCCTCCATCCTAAAACGATCTTTTCACTTTTTTTGGGCGTTACTACGGATGAATTTTGAGCAATAATTTTAGGTGAATTTAATTATACTAACAAAATCTAAAACTTGTTACTGATATACCATCAATAAAACTATCAATAGCATGCTTTAGATTTTCATTAGGATAGTTAGATCAACTTAAAATTATTGCTCTAAGTTCACTCGTAGTAACGACATAAAAAGTGGGGGACGGAAGGAGTATTCAACAACAAAGCTCCAATTCAATCATTTGCTATAAAGGTGTTAGAATCTCCAGCAAATGCATATTCTGATTTCACAAATTATATGTTGTCATCTTCATTAAAAAAAAATTAATAATAAATAAAATCTAGAATGAACTATGCCCTAATAGAAAATTCTCAAAAGAAAATCATCCCAAAAAGCAATCAAATCAACTGGTGATTTATATATAGACTCCCACATTTCAATCAATAAGAAACACAAGAAAAAGAAAGAGAAATAGTCATTAAACAGTATCTAGGGTACAGCATTAACCAAGTAATGGAAGAACTACCATAAAATTAATTCGAGCTAATTGAAAAAAAAGAGAGTAGAAATTGATTGAGATTAATTACTTGTTTGATGGAATTGGAGGGAAAGGAGGCAATCGAAGAACAGCTTCCTCAGTTTCAATGGGGTCTGATCTCAGTATCTAAAGAAACAACAAATGGATTTTAGAGAGAGAGAGAGAAAGTAAAACCACCATTATATTTATAGAGAGAGAGAGAGAGTACGGGGTCCTGGAGAGTAGGTTTGGTGTCATCAGCAGCAGGAATGAAAGGAGGCTTATTCTGCGGCTGCTCTCTCTTTGCTTCACCTTCGCCATTGCCACCCTTTCCTTCACTTTTCATCTTTCCCTCTACTTCTTCCACGCTTCCTCCTCTCTCTCTCTCGAAAAACCCCTGCCTTGAAATGTCCTAACCTTATTTCTGTAATTTTGCATACAATAAAATTAAAAGGTACTCCCCATCCTTAAATCCTTAAATAAATGTCCAAAATTTATATTTTAATATATACTCCACCCGTCCCACCTCACTTGACACCAAGAGGTAGGCACAATAACTAAAGAAAAAGAATAAAATAAAGAAAATGTGTGGTAGAAATGAAGAGAGAGAATGCGTGGAGTAAATAGTAGTGTTGGTTGAATAAAATGAGTATTGGAAAATAAAGAGGGAGAATGAGTGGATGTGTAGAGTGAATATAAAATTATAAAAAGTAAGCTATTTTGAGAAGTATTAAGTGAGCTGTGACGGACCAAAATGAAAATAAGTGTCAAGTGAGCGGGGACGGAGGGAGTATTTGAAAAATCTCTACTTTTAGAGACAAAGATTCATATACTAATATGATTTTTTTTTTTTTTTTGAATATTTAGTTTTGCATTTATAAAGAGACTAATGAAAAAAAATTGGTAAAATAAATGTAAAAACATTTTTTTTGTAAAAAAAACCTTTAATTTGAGACCTTTTTTTATAAAAAAATTAACATTAATTTAAGACAGAGGGATTCATTTAGGACAAAGGCAGTAAGTAAATATCAGTACCACTTCTTTTAAAATGATGTTAAAAACATTTCAATTTTGAAATTATTGTAAATTTATTTTGAGAGGAGACTAACTTTATTACTACTTCCGTTTTAAAATAAATACAAAAAAAAAAAAAAAATCTTGAATAAGTAAGAGCAATTTTTTTGTTCTTACATTTATTTTGAGAATGATCTTCGAATAATTTTTTAATGTTCCTACTCTTAAAATTGCTATTATTTTATGACCATTAAAAATACTACACATAAATAAATTTTCAATATTTAACATAGATTTTTTCTAACAAAATATTTTACTTGGATAAGATAAGTAAATTAAATTTTCTAATTTTTAAATACAAATTCAATCAAATGATAAAAATTGATTAACCATCTATTCGTTAAATATATTTGATAATAATATTACTGTTAAATTACTTTTCTGTAATACATCACACGGAGCATATAATTACAGAACGTATATAACAACTTCAGGCATAAGAAGTTCAAATTTTGGATCATCCATCTCTAGTTTCATAGTTCATCGACAAGAACATTTGGTCCTTTTACAATCGTTCCCACATTAACTGCGGTCTATTAATCAAAGATTATCTCGATCAGTTTTATAATGAGATTGTCATGTGTTCGAACGCTAATTTTCGAAATTCACTTGGCTCGGCCAAAAGAAGTATGAATCAAATGTATAATGAGGGTTAGAACCATCATAACCGGTGGCGAGGCCACACACGATAGATTGAATCCGTTAAAATTTTCATACTATTATTAAAGAATACTCAAAAAGCTCAGTGTCAGTACCAATTGAATCCGTTAAAATTTTCTGTCAGCTTCAAAGATTTAGCCTTCAACCAGATACATATACGTACCTTTTTGTTATCGAAGCTTCCGGCCGGGTGGGTTTAGTGGAAGGAGTTGGCAGTACGCTGCATTCATTGATTTTGAAGACGGGTCTCGATTCAGATTGTTATATAAATAATACTCTTTTGAGGATTATGCTGGCTGTGGAACAATTGGGATTGCTAGGAAGGTGTTCGATGAAATGAGTGACAGAGATGTGGTTTCTCGGAGCTCTATGTTTGCTTATTATGTTAATTGGTAATTCCTTCTTTTGCCAATCTGGATATGTTAATTGGTAATTCCTTTGTATAAACTGATGACGCCCTATTTTTCTGGGGTCACGGAGATAGAACTCCAATTTAGCTGTCTCTTGATCCTGATCACAACACAGACAAGAACACCGTTAAGACCAGGGCCGGGTTGGAATCCGGCTTAGGCCCTCGGGTGTGAGTAAGATCTCTGAGGAAAACCTAAGTGGAAGGTTCAATGAAGACCTTGTGTGTGTGAATAGGATAGAGCACGTACCTCCCATGGGAGCAAAAAGAAGTATATATATGACCAGGAGAAAGAAACCTGCACAAGGTACTAACTGCCCTGATACTGGAAGGACACGTGGCGAGTCCTCAGTGGATCGGTCAGGAGAGTGGCTGGGAAGGTGGCGTGTTTGTCAGGGAAGCATGGTTCCATCACCAACCGTTATGGTGTGTCAGGTACGAATAGGCGACGTCTTGTACGTTTGTGCCAGCTGGGCACTACGGGCTCCTCAGGATAGCGGGAGGCAGAGTCATCTCGGGTATATATATCAGGGAGATCGGACCCCTCGGGCTTGCTTGCCGCAGTCTTCGCCGGTTCGGCCCCAGGAGTTCAGGTCCGGTTCGGGCGGATTAGGTCGCATCGGTTTGGACCGCAGCACATCCGGCCTAGAAGGCTCGGTCTCATCAGTGGCCCCTAACTCCGAGGGTCAGCTCATTCATGAGCGTCGCGAGGAGTTATACTTCCTAAGCTCGATTCGGGCAAATCGCAATAAATGCGGGCACGGACTGCAATGGGACGGGAGTCTTACAATAGTGGTTGATGAGAGGACAGGTGGGCCCCTTGTGTCAGGCTTGTGGCGTAGTCGTCTGCCTTTTGACATGACCAGGAACACGTTCATTAAATGCGAACCGTCATCGGTATTCGAAAAAGCAACTCCCGCCTCTTCATTTTTCGGGTTTCGATCGGGTTACCAGATATTTCGGGTCGATCCGACCCATTTCCGGCGCTATAAATATCACGGAGACTGAATCGTCCCAAACTTTCGCAATTCCCGTCTCTCTGCTTTCCAGTTTAACGAAGACTTTGCTTCTCCGGATTTCTGATTTCGAAGATCTCGTTCTCGTTCATCACTTCTATTTAACAGGTATTGCTCCGAACTTCGCCTTTTTCCTCTTTATTTCGACTCGTCGTCTTAATTCCTGCAATTCTTTTCGTCGCCATTTTCGAGCGCGAACCCTAGAAATTTGCTCCTGTCGAGCTTAGGGATTTATACGAGATTTGTGTGATTTCTCGTAACCTTGCGTCTTCGAGTCTGGATTCTGGCTCCTAATTTCTGAAAATTTGTTGGAATATTGTTGTAGCCATGGAAGGGCTGGATTTAGGGCGTAAACTCCGTCCCGACCTGTTTGGTTGTTGCCGGAGGACCGGTGGGATATACAGGTTCCTGTTGAATGCCTGGAAACGGTTGTCTTTGAATGCATTCACTGCCATAGGTTTAGCATATAGCTGGGAAACCTGGGTCTTACCCCTGTTGTGGGAAACAGGTCCCTCCGTTCATTATGATTCCACGAGGATCAGGGTACTGGGGGGAGAGGAGCACTTGGGCATTTTTGTCATGGCCGTTTTAACTCGATTCCCCGATAATGTAGATATGGCAGGTAATGCTAGAAGGTTGGTAAGGTTGTGTGGGGGACGCGTAACCTTAAGTGGTCCTGATCCTCAGAGTTGGATGGATGCTCCTTTCGATGATGAGGAGGGCGAACAGGCGCAATCTCCGGGCCTAGCCCCTGGTATTATTGAGGTCACGAGCAGCGCGGAAGCTTCTGATCACGAAATGAGGGTTGATGATGAACCTGCTCCCGAGGTTGGGGCTGGAGCGATCGTTGCCCACGGGTTGGTTGACGAATCCGAGTCATCTGAGACACCAACTGATGCCCGGGATGGTTTAGAGAGAATGGCCCCAGACACAGCGCGTATGGTCAAACGTATCCGCTCTCCTGTCCAAATTTTGGATTCTTTTCCCGAGGGAGCTGACAATAGGGTTGCGAGTCAGGCTGGAGCCTCCAGTTCTGGCGTGGGCAACGAAGAGCAAGATTCCGATGATGAGTTTCTAGCCGTGTATCATATTGACCGCAAAATTTACCTCGTCAGCGGTCTTGATGACTATACTTCTCCTTCGGGGAGTAATTTGACTGGTCATGCCCGCGTCCGAGCGGATAGTATTGCTTGTGTTTTTTATCCCATTCAATTTGAGAATGGCCTCCGGCTTCCCTTGGACCCGTTCATTTGCGAATTCCTGGAGTTTTCCAAGTGCCTCCCGATGGACTTGACTCCCAATGCAATTCGTTATCTGGTGTCTTTTATTGTTGTGAGTAGGGTGCTGGGCTATGAACCTTCTTTGCCTGCATTGTATGTTTTCTTCACCCACCAGGTCACGGCTAATAGCCTGAGTTTGAAAACGAAACCCAAGTCGAAGAAGATTTTTTCTGCGGCTTCTAATAAATTCGACCAGTGGCAGAGATATCCCTTGGTGATTTAGAATCGCCTTGGGTGGCCTTTTTCTAAGCCCGCTAATACTTCCCCGGTGTCCATATCTTCCAAAGATTATCCTAGTTCTGAGGGGGGCCTCGAGCTCGCGTCTGCTATACAAGATTACCTTGCCCGCCACCAAAGATCGGTTACCTTAGAAGATCAGACCGTGATTAATGTTGAGCAGGTCTTGACGTTCAAGCTATTATCAACAATGAGAGTCTTCTGGCTTTTGCTGGGGTGGCCCCGTGCCGAGACTCTGATTTTGTGTGTAGGGTTAATATGGCCCCTATGTGGCGGGATCCTTGTTGGAAAGTTCACCAAAATTTTGCCTTTGCTCATGAGTGCCCTGCTTGCCAATCGAAGGAACAATGCCCGGATCCGGGCTTGACCGGTCTTTTTCATACTTATAAACCTAAATTTCTTACTTGTTTATTTGCTCGGGCCTATCTGATTGTTTATTGCTTTTGCCCGCAGATCCCACCGATACCATGCCTCCAAGGAACATTAACGCTTTGAAACTAGCCGCGAAGCAACGGGAGGCCGAGGAGAAGCAGAAAAGGGAGGCTGCCATGCAGAAAACGGAGGCCTCGGGAAGGAAGTTGCCAACCACGGACCTTTTGGACAAATCTAAAAAGGTTGCTGCTGTTGTCATCCCGACCACCGGTGAGCTTCCTCTGAATCCCCGCGTAAGTGTACGGAGCAAAGGCCCAACGGGCTCGGGGTCTTCTACTTTGCCCCAAGGTGCGGGCACAACAGTGCCCGAGGTTTCTAAGAAGAGAGATTCGAGCGTTGACCCCTTGCCTTCAAGAAATAAACAACCTCGTCTTGAGTCTCCTTCCCGCGATTTCACTGTGTCTTCCCCGGCCAAAGGGACTCTATGCTCGGAGCGCTTCCCTGTGGAGCTAATTGAAGATAAAGACCGGGCCAAGGAGTTCGGGAAGAAGATTGCTGAGGCCCCTGAGGTATATGGGGTTGATCTCCATAGCCGCCGCGGCTTTAATTCTTATGTGGGCGATGGGCTTCTGCACCGTATGAACTTTCCGGACTATCAACAGAAGGTGCTGTCCAAGACCAACTTTTTGACCGCCATGGGTCATGCGGGCTTGGCTATGGCTGAGGTTAGTGTTTTATTTTCCTTGTTCAAGTCGACGTACTCTTTCTTTTTATATATCGATCTTCTGACCCCTCCTCCCGCTTTTAATATAATCTTTACTTGCTCCTTCATTAAAACAGGTTAGCAATGACCTGCTATATATGCGGTCTCAGTATGAAGCTGAAATGGCTTTGGTTGCGGCGAGGGGTAAGATACTGGCGGAGGCGAAGGATGAGATTGCCCGCTTGTCCAAGGTCTTGGAGGGCTCGGGAGAGGAGCTGAAGAATAAAGATGCTGAGTTGATGACTGCGGTCAAGGAGAATTCCAAATTGAGCAACGATCTCGATGCAGCTCGTGAGGCCAAAGACCGAGCTGAGGCTGAGAAATCAAGTGTTGAGTCTGGGAAGCAGCGACTTGAAGCTCGCTTGGCTGAGGCTGATAAGCGGTTGGAGGAGGAGAGGGAGAAAAATAGGAGCTTATCTGAGAAAGTTGATGAGCTGGATGGCAAAATTTTGGATGCCATGAGGTTTGAGAGAGACCGAGAGCTCGTTTTGAAGGAAGAGCGAGAGAAAGCTGTGGCCGAGTTTGAGGTGTCTGATAAATATAGAGAGAAAGTGGAGGGGGCAAGCATAGAGCAATATAACTCAGCCCTCCACACCGTTGGCCGTAATCTGGCAACTACAGGCAAATATAATGCGCAAGAGATTGCGATTCTTTGTGCTATCACGGCTACATACCCTGAATGCTTTTCCGGCCATACTCTGGTGCCTTTCACTACGGACCAACTTTCTGAGCTTCCCGAGTCTGTTAGATCAACTCTCCCTCCCGTTGCTCCGGTCATCGTCCAAGATCTTCTTTCTACTATCGATGGATTCAGATATTCTGCCGAAGGAGTTTTGTCTCTGGCCGTAGCTTTGGAAAGAACTTTTGGCCCCGGCGGCCCCTATATTGATGGTATGGTTCTTCCTTATTCTTCTTATGCCTTCGCACTTGTCGAAGCTTCCCGGAATCAGTCTGAATCTATACCTGACATTGATGCCTCTGCCTCTGTTCCAGAAGTGGAGAATGCTCCTCCCCCGGCTTCCTGAAGATCAGACCGGGTTGTATCCTGGGTACTTTTTGTAATAGCGTAGGCTTTGGAATACTTTGAACAAGTACCTTTTTTTTTTTTGGATTGTAATTGTACATTTGTTTCCAGCCTTGCATGTTTCTTTGTTTTATCTTCATACATCAGAAGGTCTGTTTGCATGAACTATCTTTGTTTCCGGGCATGCGGTCTAGCTCGAGGGCGTATGGCCGCGCCTTCTCCCACTTTAGTCTAGCTTACCAAGGAATTTGTTCTCCCACCTTTGTCTAGCTCGGGGGCGTATGACATGGGCCCTGCGGTCTAGCTCGAGGGCGTATGACCGCGCATCGTGCGCAAAGATTTACACAACGGCATCCGCTTTGCGGGCATGCGGTCTAGCTCGAGGGCGTATGACCGTGCTTGAGAGCGAACATACTTTTTTCAGAGAACGAGGGCGGTATTATTTACTTTCTTGAACAAATTACATTGCGATTTCCTTACAATACATGAGTAATTTCACAATTTCTAACTGCTCTTGCTTGCAAAAAGATTTCAAGTTCTATAATTCTGTCCTCTAGAGGTAATATTTCTTCAGATGATCGCTATGCCAGGCGTTTTTCAAGTCTTTTCCCTCTGCCGTTAGAAGCCTGTAGGTTCCTTCTTTGATTACGCGGGCAATCTGATAAGGCCCTTCCCAGTTGGGCGAGAGCTTGTTATATCCGAGCTGTCTCCCCGTGACTTCAACTTTTCTCAAGACCTAGTCTCCCACGGAAAACGACCTCTTGTTCACCCTTTTGTCATGATGAACTTTGGCCTTCTGTTTGTAATTGACCATCTTTGCTTGTGCTTCCAACCGTTTTTCTTCGAGAAAGTCTAAGTCTTTTCTCCGGGCTTTCTCATTCTTTGTTTCATCAAAATGGGCGACCCTGTAGGTGGGTAGGGCTGCTTCTACAGGCGCGACCGCCTCTGATCCATATGTCAAGGAAAAAGGAGTTTCTCCCGTTGAGTTCCTCGTTGTGGTTCGGACAACCCATAGAGCAGTACTGAGCTCTTCCATCCAGCGACCACTCCTTCCCTTCAATTTTTTGTGTAAAGCGGTCATGAGCAACTTATTTGCGGCCTCGGCCTGTCCATTTTCCTGCGGTCTTGCGACGGAGGATTGCCGATGTTCTACGTTGAGTCTCTTACATTCCGCCGTAAACTTGTTTTGAAACTGGGGTCCATGATCAGAGACAATAGCCCGCGGCAAACCAAACCGACAGAATATATGGTCGTAGACGAACTTGATAATACTTGCTTCAGTAGTACTAGTTAGTGCCTTTGCCTCCACCCATTTTGTGAAATAATCTACTGCGACCACTACCATTTGTGCTCCTCCGGGCGCTTTGGGATAAGGCCCAATCAAATAAATCCCCCACATATCAAATGCCCAAGTTGGGACTACCAGACTCTGCTCCGTGGATGGCTGCCTTGGTATGTTGGCGAATCTCTGGCATTGATCACATTTGCGGACATATTCCTCTGCATCTCTTTTAATTGTCGGCCAGTAATACCCGAGGAATCTGATTTTATCGGATAGTGTCCGGGCTCCGGGATGCCCTCCACATACGCCCTCATGAACTTCGTATAACAAGTTGGTAACGGTCTCGGATTTCACACACCTCAGTAGGGTTTGGTAAAAGACCTTCGATAAAGCACGTCGTCAATGACCGTGTATCTAGCGGCCTGTCTCCTCAAAACTTTTGCTCGATCCGGATCGTTGGGAAGGATTTCCTTTTCGATGTATTCCTTAATCTCGTCCACCCAATCCTTCTCGGGCTCCCCTATTTGGTGGATCTCTGTCCTGTCAATGACCGGGCGCTCCGTAAATTCTATCCAGCAGTCCACACTAAGCTTTGCAATGTCTTCGTTTGTGATTCTTGAAAGCAAGTCCGCCTCGGAATTTTCAGCCCGGTTAACTTGGGTTAGCTCGTGGTACTCGAATTCCTTCAACAGGTTTGCTGCGAGTTCCTTGTATTTGAGCAGCACCGGGTGATTTGTCTCATATTCCCCTTTGACCTGATTTACCACTAGCTGTGAGTCGCTCTTCACGATCAAATTGGATACCTTCATGTCCCGGGCTAATTCCAAGCCCGCTATCAATGCCTCGTACTCGGCTTGATTGTTTGAGACCGCGAACTTAAACCTCAAAGCTCGTTTAAACCTTTGACCTTCTGGGGCGATCAAGAGGATTCCGGCGCCACTAACAGTTTTTCCCGAGGATCCGTCAACACTTAACGACCAACAATTCTCCGGTCTCTCCCCAGCATCTATGGCCTTCTTGCCCCGCTTTTTCTTTGCTTTAGCGGGCTGGATTTTGTCCGCCTCGCTTTCCTTTGTTTCAAACGTGGTTTCTGCCACAAAGTCCGCCAGTGCTTGTGCTTTGATGGTCTTTCGCGGGGAGTAAGTAATCTGGAACTCAGTCAGCTCTATAGACCATGGCAACATTCTCCCCGAGGATTCGGGCTTATGGAGCACTTTCTTCAGCGGGGTATCCGAATAGACCGTGATAGGGTGGGCGATGAAGTATGCCCGCAGCTTCCGAGCGGCTATAAGCAGGGCGAAAGCCAGCTTTTCAATGTTCAAGTAGCGACCTTCTACTGCGGATAGTGCCTTGGAGACATAATACACGGGCTTCTGAAGGTCGCCTTCTTCCCTTACCAAAACCGCAGCCACTGCGTGATCTGTTGCGGCCAAGAAAACATAGAGTTCTTCACCCAAAACAGGGCTGCTCAACAGCGGCGGCTTTCCCAGGTAGGCTTTTATTTGCTCAAAAGCATTCCGGCAGTCCTCGTTCCATTCAAAACCTTCCTTTCTTCTTCCTTTTAAAGTATTAAAGAAAGGTAGGCATTTTTCTGCTGACTTGGCGATGAACCTCCCTAGGGCCGTGATGCGGCCATTCAGCTTCTGTACTTCCTTAACACATCTGGGGGGTTGCATATTTATCAACGCCATGATTTTCTCCGGGTTTGCCTCTATCCCTCTCTGGTTCACCATGAAGCCCAAAAACTTTCCTGCCTTTACTCCAAAGGCGCATTTGGATGGGTTAAGTTTCATATTGTTTCTTCGGAGGCTGGTGAAGGTTTCTGCTACATCAATATCATGAGAGGTTTCCTTGGTCTTGATAACCATATCATCGATGTATGCTTCCAGGTTTCGGCCCAACTGATCGTCGAAAACGATTCCCACCATTCTTTGATATGTACCGCCCGCATTCTTGAGACCGAACGGCATGTTGTTAAAAGTGTAAGTTTTGCCCGCACCGTAAAAGGCGCAGGACGGAACATCAGCCTCCTTCATTTTGATTTGATGGTAGCCCGAGTATGCATCTATAAAGCTCAATACCCTATGCCCGGCGATAGGCGATAGAGTCTACCAACTGGTCGATCCGGGGGAGGGGATTACAGTCTTTGGGACAGGCCTTATTTAGATCCGTAAAATCTACGCACATCCTCCATTTCCCATTTGCTTTGGTCACCATTACTACGTTGGCTAACCACATCGGGTATTTGATCGGGCTTATGATCTTCGCTTTCAGCAATTTATCCACCTCGACCTTGATCGCAGCCTTCTTCTCCGGGGAAAAATATCTTTCTTTTTGAAGTACCCTGGTGAATGTGGGATCGATATTCTGTTCGTGCTCGATCACCTCTCTGCTTATCCCCTCCATATCTTCTACGGTCCAGGCGAACACGTCCAGGCTTCCCCTCAACAATTTTATCAGAACCTTCCTTTCCTCCGCGGGGATCTCTAGCCCGACCTTTATTGTCTGCTCGGGGTATGCCGGATTTATAATCACATCTTCCAAAGCATCATTGGGGAGAATATCTGTAACTTCTCGGCCATGCAGCGAATCAATTACAATATTAATGTGCTCGGTTTCCGCGGCTATACGGCGGGCTCTCCTGCTCCGCTTGAATTCTGCCCTTGTCGAGTGGAAAGACAACGTCCCGATCATGGCCGCGTCTGCGACCTCCTTTTCACTTGCCTTGGCCTTTTTTGCCTCCCTCGGGCTTCCCAGTTTTTGCTTCGCTGCGCTTTCCTTCCTCTTCCTCTCTATTACTTTGAGGAAGAGCTCGGGTTTATTCTCAATACACGCGGTTCCCGCAGGGGTGCTGAACTTGATTTTTTGGTGAGGGATCGAGGCCACTATTCCAAGGGCAGCTTGTGCGGTTACGCCCAGTATCGCGTTGTATTGGGATTTCAGATCGATCACCATAAACGTAACGCGGGCTGTTTTCTCAAATGGCCTTTCCCCGATGGTAACTTCGAAGTCAATTGTCCCCTTGGCATAGACTGTGTGGTTTGTGAACCTTTCTAACAAACCCGCGTACGGAGTTAAGTGTGCCTCGGACATTCCCATTTCTTCCAGGCAGTGGAAGTACAATATATCCCGCGAAGCCCCGGTATCAATGGGGACTCTTCCAGTGTCCGCCCTTCCTATAGCCATTTTGATCGTTAATGGTTGTGTTGAATGGAAAAGGGTGGATGCCAATTCACTCCTTTTGAAACCGATCATTTCCTCCTGCTCGGGCGGGTAAGTGGGTATCAAGAATACTTTTTCCAGTCGTCTGATCTGGATGGAAAGCTGGGTGTTGCTTGGGGCTTCCTCTCCTATGTACTGAATGTCATAACGTCCTTCCCCGTCTACATCATTGTCTCTGATGTATTGAACATTTCCCCACGGGGCTTCACCTTTACTGCTGGACCCCGTGGCCCATTTTTTTAACTCTCCGGATTCCACCTTCTGCTGTATTATTTTCTTCATCTGGAAGCATTCGTCCGTGTTGTGCCCGTGGCTTTCATGGTACCCGCACCATTTCTTTTTGTTTGCCTCGTAGGGCTTTCTTTCTAACGGAGGTGGGGGAGGTAAAGCTTCTGCCCGTAATATCTCAGTTCTGGGTGCGATCAGAGGGGTGAAAGCGTTGTCAGTGCGAGGCTTGAAATTTGTCATTCCCCTCGGTCTTCCTCGGTTCCGGCCACCGCTACTCCCTGGGTAGCCCGGGTGGTATCCTGAGTCATGAGTGGGCTCGATCCTCCCCCTTATGCTCCCGCGGGCATCATCCATAAATGAGGACTCCACTCCGGCCATAGCTATAGCTCTATTATACATCTCTTCTGTTCCCTCAGGCTTTCGGCAAGCGAACTCCTGCCTCAAGGTGTAGGATGTTAATCCTCCCAAGAAGCATAGCTCGATGTCATTCCTGGTTAGGTCAACGATCTGCTCGGTCATCTTTCTGAACCGAGTAATGTATGCTTTCGTGCTCTCCCCGGGGTGTTGCTTAACGCCGCACAAATCCGACTTTGGCCTCGCGACCTCCCCCGCGCCCGCGAACGAATTCAGGAATGAGGTTCGCAACTGCTCATAGCTGCAGATAGAGCGTGGTTTATGGGCTAGCAACCAACCCAACGCTTTCCCTTTGAAGGTGGATGCCAAAGCTTTGCATTTCACCGCCTCATCAGTTGAAAATAAAGCCATCTGGCCTTCAAACCGCCCAACATGGATTTTTGAATTGGATGAGCCATCATAAGCGTCTAGCGTAGGGACCTTTCCCCGCTGGATTGGTGAATCAGCTATCCAGGGGGCAAAAGCATCTATGGGCCCAACACACTTTGTTACCCCTTGTTTGGACTCCCATAACTCTTTGATCATTCTCTGGACTTTGTGGTCAGTCCCTTCTCCAGTCGTTGCTCTTTTGCTTGCTCGACCGATTTCACCGCCAGCTTTAGCGATCACCCTTTCTCTGAAATGGCTTCCGGACTTCTTAGGCTGTGATTCTCCTTTCTCACTCCTTCCCCTTTCTTTCTCCTCGTCGTCATCCTCCACGACGATTGCTCGTTTTCTCTTTCCCTCCACTTTGCTGGCTCTGCTTTTAGAACCGTGGGTTCTTGACTTTTCGTGGGAGTTCCTAGCATCAGCCTCGGCATCGAACAGTTCTTCCAAGGCCAGGTTTAGCTGAAGCCCTTCTGCTACCAGGTTTTGCCTGTCTTTCAGGATCTGGATTTTCTTCTGAATTTGGTCAGGAGTGAGAGGAGTGATGGGGGTTTTTGGAGCTTTATTAGCTTTGAAGGTTTCAATCTGATTCCTCAGATCTATCTCTCTCCTGGCTCTTTGAGAGGGAGTGTATGAGTTGCCGCTAAGCGTCCTCTCTCCCAGCCTAGCAACGGCAGACCCTTGAGGCCTTTGTTTCGAAGGGCTAGCGTCTGGATTTAGGATCTCTTTTCCAGTCATTGTGAGTGGGAATCAACAGGAAGGATGAGCTATATTTCGAGAACCGTAAAATAGAGGAATGGTGTTGAACGGCTAAAAACGAAACGTACAGAGACTGTACTTTGATGATTTTGAGATGAACGAAGATTAAGCAAGCAAGTACGATGAAAAGATTGCACTAGGAAATTTGTTCGATTCCCGGCAATGGAACCACTGATGACGCCCTATTTTTCTGGGGTCACGGAGATAGAACTCCAATTTAGCTGTCTCTTGATCCTGATCACAACACAGACAAGAACACCGTTAAGACCAGGGCTGGGTTGGAATCCGGCTTAGGCCCTCGGGTGTGAGAGTAAGATCTCTGAGGAAAACCTAAGTGGAAGGTTCAATGAAGACCTTGTGTGTGTGAATAGGATAGAACACGTACCTCCCATGGGAGCAAAAAGAAGTATATGTATGACCAGGAGAAAGAAACCTGCACAAGGTACTAACTGCCCTGATACTGGAAGGACACGTGGCGAGTCCTCAGTGGATCGGTCAGGAGAGTGGCTGGGAAGGTGGCGTGTTTGTCAGGGAAGCATGGTTCCATCACCAACCGTTATGGTGTGTCAGGTACGAATAGGCGACGTCTTGTGTACGTTTGTGCCAGCTGGGCACTACGGGCTCCTTAGGATAGCGGGAGGCAGAGTCATCTCGGGTATATATATCAGGGAGATCGGACCCCTCGGGCTTGCTTGCCCGCAGTCTTCGCCGGTTCGGCCCCAGGAGTTCAGGTCCGGTTCAAGCGGATTAGGTCGCATCGGTTTGGACCGCAGCACATCCGGCCTAGAAGGCTCGGTCTCATCATAAACAAGATTTGGGAGTGTTCGAGTACGTTGGAAGTTACAGGGCCTTGAAACACTGAAATAGAAGGCGAATTTGGGTTCATGGGTCCAGGTGAATGACTATTGAGTCTCACCAAGATAACATTAATGTTTTTTATGACGAAAGATGACATTAATGTTTAGATATCTGGATACATCAGTTTTTATATTTCCATTTTGCAGTTCATTCTTCCATCGTTGGTTGCTAGACGTTTATACTTGTTTCTATTCATCAAAAGCCGCTAATCGTTATTTGCCTCAGTTCATTACCAGTTCCCTCCCACCACTACCAGTAGCATATTTGTACAACACTTGCCGAAAATGAGACGTGCAACATTCCGGAAAACGGAGAAGCTGTGAAAGATCCAATATCATTGATCAGGTTCCTCACTTGGTTGCTAGTTTCTGTTTTGATCTTATCAACCCTTGTAAATGCATTTGGTAAAAAACACCAAAACATATCAACATGGCTTCCTTAAAGGAAGCAGGAACTGGGGTATGCCTAGCTTTCTTGGGCAACTATCGTTAGGAATCTCTCCTTTTCATCTCTTATTTTTTGAAGCTCCTTTCCGAATATGAGAGAAATGTGGACATTATGCATTTATGCAAATGTAACTGTAATTGCATTGTCAATCGGGTGTTGACATAACATTGCTAGTTGCCCAGAATTTTCTTCGTGAACTGGTATTTGTTACAGTCTTCGTAGGCCATGGATACATCTAAGGCCATACTTCCCTCCATCCCATAACAAATGACCAATTTTGCCATTTTGGGTGTCCCATTAGAAAGTCCCACTCAAAAATGAAAATTTTACATTACTTCTTTATTAATGGGACCCACTTGCCATACTCACCACACCTACTTTAAAAACATTTTCCCTTAATTCCTGCTCCTAAAATGAAATGGGTCATTTGTTATGGGAAGGAGGGAGCATATCTGTGTTGAGGTTCATGAACAGAACTGCTATATTTTGAAGAAGATACTGCTATATCGTACTCGAGGGGTCATCTTCAGGCACAGTCCAAGAAAATGTTGGAAAACTCTCGCTATATAACCTGCAATTATTCATTGATAACTACTAGTACTACCCTCTCCGTTCCAAAATGAATGTCAAACAAGTTTTCGAATTTGGTCTTGTTTAAGAGCAAATTTGATTTTTTTTGGATATTCATTTTTTGACTGAGGTAGTACTTTAAAATTATGATTAAAAAAAATTGGTTTTATTGATTTGAAAAATGCAAGGAAAAAAAAACCCTTGATAGAGTAGTTGAAAAGTCATTTTACGTGATTTCGCTCTCAAGTATCAGTATCCCAAAGCTTACGAATCCAGTAATACCGGCCTCATGATGTATTTGCTGAAGTTAGACCTGGCTGTACCTTCTTGTTGGTTTCTCAAGGGTGTGTTCAACCAATTGTACACCTAACTAATATGTTTTTTTATTTTTTGAACAACTAATATGTGTTCTGAAGGTGTATGTTAGGTACCCCCCCCCCCCCTCTTCCTTTCCAAGAGAATAAGAGCCTTGAAAAGTCAAGCCTTTTAGTATCTTACATTTTCTGTTCTACATTTCTGTTTAAGCCAGTTAATTGGCAAAACTGCAGGGTGATTTGTTAGATAGTTGAATTGGCAAGGTCAACGGCTTTGCAATGGAGATAACAGGTATGGAGTAGCTTAAATTAATGAAGTTGAAAAATATTGTTTTATCAGAAATCTAGCTCATTGCATCAATACATGCTTTGACTCTGAGACAACTACATAATTCTACAGGCTCATTGCTGTGAAGTCATTATCTGCCAAGATCATTGCAAATTTTGTTTCCATTAAAAAAACACAATTTGGTTATGGTTGACATTCTGTTTTTTTTTTTTTTTTTTTTTTTTTCTTGTTCTGATTTTTGTTCGGCGTCACGCATTATGGTCTTTGCTAAGCTGTCACTCCCCAAATGCATTATCTGTGTACATACCCTGATTTGAATAAATATTATCAGCCAGGGGAGAATGAAAGCTACCTTATGTGGTTTCATATAGCTAGCATATATTTGCCCAAGCACTAAGCCATATATTTGCAAATTTCATTTCCCTCCCCCTCTTTCTATCTGTATTTTCTGAAAAGTGAAAATGGCAGTGGCAGACTCCATTGTGTATTCCCTTTTAAAAAACGTATCCCAGCTACTTGCAGAAGAAACAAGTTTGATTTTCAATGCCAGGGATCAAATTGAATCACTTCAAGGCGAGCTCAAGTTCATCAATGAGTTCCTCCGACTTTCTGAAGGGAAACGAGATAAGGTGAGAGAAGTGGTGAGGCAGATTCAAGATGTTGCTCTTGAAGCAGAGGATCTTATCGATGATTTTATTGTAAACATGGCAAATCACAAGAGAAGGAACATGCTGCTGAGGTTTTTGCTTGTTGGGGAAAAGATAAGATTGGTTCGGAATGTTGCAGTGGAAATACAACACATCAACACCAAGCTTAAGAAGATTCATGAAAACAAAGACAAGTACCACATCACAAATGATGAAGGTGTAAAGTCGAAGAAAGTTTCAATTCAACATCGACGAAGGAACGTAGAGGAGGATGAAGTGGTGAGCTTCCAGAATGATGCAGAGTTGCTAACAAAGATGCTAGATACAAGGGATTCACGAAGAGATGTGGTGTCAGTAATAGGTATGGGAGGGTTAGGAAAAACCACTTTAGCAAAGAAAATCTACAACGGTCGCTTTGTGAAGCAGTCTTTTGATTGTCGTGCTTGGGTTGACGTTTCCCAAGATTACAATCCCAAAGACTTGCTGTTGAAGATTTCAGAGTCCGTCTTTCCCTCCACAAAGACGGAGGAATCTGATAAGCTGACAGAGGAGGAATTGGTGATGAAGCTGAGGGCGGGATTGGCGGGGATGAGGTACTTGATTGTTCTTGATGACGTGTGGGACAAACACCTATGGAACGGAATCAAAGCAGCTTTTCCAGATAATGGTAAAAGGAGTAGGATTCTCCTCACTAGCCGAGTCAAGGAAGTGGCTTCACATGCGAGCACACGTATTCTTCCTTACTTTCTACCTCTCCTTAATGAAGATGACAGTTGGAAACTCTTCTCAAGAAAAGTGTTCCATGGTGATGTTTGTCCATCAAAGATTGAAGAAATCGCTACACAGCAGATCCTAACCAAGTGCAAAGGCTTACCACTTGCTATAACTGTGGTTGCTGGCCTCTTAAGGAATAGGGAGGAATCAATGTGGACAAAAGTGGTGTCTGGCTTAAATTGGTACTTGGAAAAAGATCCAACGGAGTGCCTCGGTATATTGGCTTTAAGCTACGATGATCTTCCTCCTCATTTGAAGTCATGCTTTCTCTACTTTGGGGTTTACCCCGAGGACTTTGAGATTCCGGCGAGGCAATTGATCCGGCTATGGGTTGCAGAAGGGTTTCTAGATCAAGAGGAAGGCAGCAATTTGGATATGGAGGACATGGCTGAAGAGTATTTGCTACAGTTGATTGATAGGAGCTTGATCCAGGTGGCGACAAGGAGGACTGATGGAGGGATAAAATCATGTCGTATACATGATCTCCTTAGAGACCTCTCTATTTCAGAGGGGAAAAGAGAAAATTTCCCGGTGCTTGACACAAACGTCAATAGATCATCATCATCATCATCATCCACCAAACCAAGGAGACTTTCTGTCCATTTCGGAAGCAGAGACATAAGGTATGATTACTTATCCATCCCTGAGTTTTCACGTCTTCACTCTCTTCATTCTTTTGGTATCAACAAGAACCAAAGATATACAGATGGTTTGTACAAGAATCCTTTCACCCACCTCTCCAAATTGTGCCAGTACCTAAGGGTGTTGGATCTTGACTCGTCAACTAGTCATTTCAACTGTCCCCCAAAAGTTGAAAAGCTAGTACAGTTGAGATATTTGAGAATGAATGCTAGAAACGTAGATGAAATTATGCCCGCCATTTCCAAACTCGTGAACCTACAAACGCTTGATGTGCGACACGCATGTTCGACGTGGGAAAAACTTTGGGAAATGAAGCAGTTGAGGCATCTACTTTTATCTCTCACCCTAGCTACACATTTTGACATCCCTAAAGGAAATAGTGCTTTGTCCAACCTTTGCACCTTGTCGGCCATAAATTTACATAGAGAAGATGATGGAAAAATACTCCAGAGGTTTCCTAATCTCAAGAAACTCAAGGCTGTTTGTCATAAAGAAGATTTGGGATTGTTCGAGTACCTTAGCAGATTACAGCGCCTACACACGCTCAACATTGAAGGAAAATTTCAGTTCACAAATACAGGTGCACTACCATTGAGTCTCACCAAGATAACATTATCATTTACATATTTAGATACACCAGCCTTTGCAAAGCTGGGAAGACTTCCAAATCTTCAAGTACTCAAATTACGGTACAAGTCTTTACAGGGAAGCAAATTAGAGTACAACAGCAACCAAGGGCAGTTCCCCCGACTCGAAGTCCTTCGTATTCATGGTCTGGATATAGAAAGGTGGTCGATGGAGGGCCAAGGATTGAAAAGCCTTGTCCATCTTTCTATAGACAGCTGCTCAAAATTGAGGTCAATTCCAGATCAACTGCAGCAGCTCAGCACCTTGAGCCAGTTGAAAGTAACTGGTTGCCATGATGATCTTAAGGAAAGCCTGAAACAGATTTGGGTTAATGACCCGCGTTACATTTCCAAGTTTCCAAGAACTACTACGATGAACTCCAATGGTGAGACGGTTTTCTTACTCCTAATTGTACAAGTTTGTACCGTTACATATTTTGTATATGTTTCATATGAGTAATCGTAATCTTTACTGTTTTGTGTTTTTCAGTTAGTCGTCGCTCGCGCATCCGTAGAAATGAGATATACAGACTGTGAAAGTTGAAACAATTGTTCTGGGAACATGATCAACAATGTAAGTAACTATTTTTTGGTTGTCACTTTGAGTTTGATTACTATGCCAATTATTACCCATTTTCTGTTGGTTTCTGCTATCTAACTCCTGTCTAATTCTTTCTTTGTAATGACACTTTATGTAATTGGTTTAGTGTTTTTGGCCTATCAATATTTTCTAGTGTAAATTACTCTATTTAGGGTAATGTAGTTTGCCATTTTTATCAAGTAAAGAAATGTATTATAAGTGTCTAAAAAATACAACATACTTTTATAAGTTTTCATTTAGTATAATTTTCAAAACTAAACCGTGTTAACAATAGTTAACGCCTTGATGACGGGGTTAACTCCCGTTAACCCCCTCTTCCCCATCCCCTGCTCCCCCAGCTCCTCACTCGCCTTTGCCCCTTCATCACCATTACTCCTCCCTCCAACCCCATCTTCCCCGAACCCGCCTCCATATATACCTTGACTCCCCAGCGCCCCCTCCATCCTCCATTACCTCTCCCACTCTCTCTTCCCCAGCACCCCCCTCCTTCTCCTTCCCCACCTCCACTCTCCCCCAACTCTCCCCCTCCTTTTCCTCCTACCCTGACTCCACGTCATCCACTTCATCCTCCATCAAGTCTCCCAGTCTCTCTCACACACCCTCAAGTGTATGAGTTAATGGCTGGAAGGGTTGAAGGGAATTTGAAAGATATTAAGGCGGCTAGGACTGTTCTGGGAACTGACCAACTGTGTGACCAACTGTGTATTCAAACGTGCTAACAGTTGTTCAGACAGTTGTCTTTACAGTTATCAGATTTGCAGCGGAATTTAAAGAACTTAATAACAATTAAAACTTCAGAAGAACACTTGCTGGAAACTTTCATATATTAAAAGCGATTTGCAGAGTACAAATCGAATGAAAGAAAAACATAAATATCAAAAGAACAAATCGATCTAAATCTCTAGACCGTACTAAAACACCCAACACCTTAGAGTTCTTTTTCACAAGAACACCTAAGAAAATAAGACTCTCTTAAGAACTTAATTCTCTCTGAATGTTTTTCTAAGAATCCGTGACTGACAATGAAGGAGTCGGCTTGTATTTATCCTTTGCTTGGCCACCTCCTTGCACTCCAAGAATACATTCTTTCCTTATAAGAGTCCACCTAAAATAAAACCCTACAAAAAATATCCACTTACCAAAGATAACACAAGTATGTTAGTCAAATAAATCAAACTTAAACTTACCTAAATATTTACACTAACTAACAATATATACAAATCAGAATCACAAAGATACTTAAAGAAAAAGACGAGTATGCCCATACTCTTCAATCTCCCCCTATCTTTGTGGTTCTGAACAAAACCTGCAAAAATTAATAAAACCATATTTCCCAAGAACAATTTATAACCAGCTAGAACAGAAAATAAAAAGAACTGTCAAAGTTTTTACAAACCCCAAAAAAATAAACAAAAACAAACTTTAAAGTCCAGAATATAGGTCTTCTCCAAGAACTTCATCTTCAACCGCAGTGGCTATGTCCCTTTCGAAAGAAAATTCTAAATCATCATCTTGAGTCCCACTTGGACCAGCAACAATCATAGCACCTGCATTTTCTCCCCCTGCATTTGCATTCTCTCCCCCTGCATTTGTACCAGCTGCTCCCCCTTCATGCAAGTTCCCTCCCCCTTTTTGTTTAGAACCATGTAATGCCCGGCTAAGCTCAATTAGAGTTTGCTCCAATCCAGAGACGATAATCTGTTTGGCTAATATATCTGCCTTATGAGCAGCAATCTGATTACTTACTGAATCAATTTGAGCCTACAGAATAGCTTGGGAGGAATCTGATGGATGAACTGATGGCTGAACTGGAGGAACAGATGCACTGGCAGATGTCCTATCAACAGGAATGTCAACTGGCATAGGCCAGTCATTGAAACGATTCGGAGCAAACATGGTTTTGGGTTGGACTAACGGAGGAGGAAGAGAAATAAAATCCTCATTTGGATTGGCTACAATCTCATGAGTACCCAGAAGAGCAGAAATTAAACAAGGATGAGGAAGACGGTAAGGTGAATCAGGAGACTCAGAGAAGCTTACAACCGTCTCAAAGATTTCAGCACCTAGATTGAATTTATTTATCCCGATTTGATAAAGAAGAAGGGCCTGTTCTTTGGTCACAATGGAGGGTTGAGATGATGGTTTCCAGTTGGTGAGCATGATATGGTGGAGACAATTGTAACGGCGGGAAAGAGAAGTGGACCTAAGATCAGATGGCCAAGATAACACAGAATGACCAGTAATGGTCCTAACAGCCTCATCCAGGTCATTCGGAATATCAGAGAGAGGAGTGTTTGGGGTTTCAAGAAAAGCATTGATTGACTGAGGTGAGAACTCTATTACCCTATCCCTAATAAAAGTGTGATGGAAGTTTGGGGATTCCGACAGAGCCACATTGCGCAAGAGATTGGCATAAAATTCAGTCAGTACTTGACGAGAGAAGGCTTTAGCAAACGATAAGGATTTGACCAGTTTTCTTTCACTCAGAAAATCAAACAGGAACAACTTCCCAAAACTACGATCATCCTTTACCCTCTCAACAGAAAATTTTCTTTTGAAATATTTTGCAAAACGCTCAGCAGAAGAAGGATAATAAAACTTTGGATCATGGGGAAGGTCTAGATTAAAGGGGACACTGGGAATGAACATAGAGGATTTACGTACCCGTTTTGATTTTCCAGCCGAACCCCTTGACTGTCCAACTGCAGGCTGAGATGAACCTACAGTTTTCCTCACAGTTGACCTGTCAGATGCCTTGACCCCAGAGGATGCATACTGAAGAACACGGCGTGGGCCCTCTTGCTCAGATAGGGTCTTCTTCATCAGACACAGACGCTTTACCTTTTGGATCAACCCATTCCATAGTAGGAGATGAATATCCCACTAGAATGCTGACCCATGCCCGATGATCAATGTTCTTGATGTACATGATCATCTTAGCCTTCCAAATGGTATAATTAGAACCATCCAGAGTAGGCGGCTTATTACGAGTATGAGAACAGTCCATACTGGCCATAACAGATCGATTTCAGTGTGTCGAGATTAGGCTCTGGTGCCAATTGAAAGATATTAAGGTGGCTAGGACTGTTTTGGGAACTGACCAACTGTGTGACCAACTGTGTATTCAAACGTACTAACAGTTGTTCAGCCAGTTGTCTTTACAGTTATCAGATTTGCAGCGGAATTTAAAGAACTTAATAACAATTAAAACTTCAGCAAGAATACTTGCTGGAAACTTTCATATATTAAAAGCGATTTGCAGAGTACAAATCGAATGAAAGAAAAACAAAAATATCAAAAGAACAAATCGATCTAAATCTCTAGACCATACTAAAACACCCAACACCTTAGAGTTCTTTTTCACAAGAACACCTAAGAAAATAAGACTCTCTCAAGAACTTAATTCTCTCTGAATATTTTTCTAAGAATCCGTGACTGACAATGAAGGAGTCGGCTTGTATTTATCCTTTGCTTGGCCGCCTCCTTGCACTCCAAGAATACATTCTTTCCTTATAAGAGTCCACCTAAAATAAAACCCTACAAAAAATATCCACTTACCAAAGATAACATAAGTATGTTAGTCAAATAAATCAAACTTAAACTTACCTAAATATTTACACTAACTAACAATATATACAAATCAGAATCACAAAAATACTTAAAGAAAAAGACGAGTATGCCCATACTCTTCAGAATTGTTCATTTTGGAAGGAGAAAAGCGAGGGATTTTGTATTTATTGTGTGGGAGTTAATTCCACTATTAATGGAGGAATGGTGAGGTTGTTGCCGTTTAAAGAAGAAGTTGATGATGTACTAGCCCTTGTTTACACATATAACACACATGTGCTTTGCACCCCTGCGCTCGTAATTACAATTATACCCTTAAAAGCTCATGTGATATGCACATGACTGGTTTTTTTGTTAAAAAACTAACAATTTCGTTAGTTTTTATATCAATTTGCAACAAAATGACAAACACAGGAATCGGGTTGCAAAAAATACAAACATGGGAACCAAACTGCAAAAGTGATACAAACACAGGTTACCAAATTGCAATTTGCCCATTGTAGAAATGGGAAGAAATTTTTAGGATAAAGAAAAATGAAATGAGAAGATCATTTCGGGACAAAGGGAGTATCAAATAAAACCAATCAAAAAAAGAAAAAAGAAAAAAAAAAGAAAAAACCGAACCGTCCCCTATCCCCACCCAACTTCCCTCTAGATACGCGGTTTATGCGGTCCAACTACACAACGGTCGGATTTTTATAGTAGATGAGTTACATTTTAGAGCAAAAAATGAGTTACATCTTTTATCAAAATATGATAATTTTGGTAAGCTGAGATGATCAACATAGAATCAAAGATGGACAGAGAGATATTGGGGAGAGTGTTCACGAAATGTTGAATTACTCTCTTGACAAAATATACTCTCTCCGTCCCATAATGATCTTCATGTTTGACTATTCAAACTTTTTAAGGATATGAACACTTGCTTCAATAGTCATGTTTTGTATATGCACTTTTAAGCCTAAATTGTAGAAATGGGAAGAACTTTTTGGGACAATGAAAAAGGCAAACAGGAAGATCATTTTGGGACGGAGGGAGTATAACTCAAAGTTATTTACATTAATGTTATGCTACTTGTCTATATATACACAAAACTATCCAGCTATCTAACAACTTTCAGTTATGTAAACCTAACTGATTATGTAATAGCCGGCCACTTTGGGCCAATTATTTTATTTACTTTGGTTAAACTTTTACTTATAATGATGGGCTTGATTAATTAATTTATTAGGAAGTATGATTTGGGTTAAGTAGTGGGCCCAAGTTAGTCAAAACCCAATTAAAACTAGGAATCCTTTTTATTTTAGGAATGGAGAACCCTAGTAAATATATATATATATCCCTTTTATTCCCTCAACCTAGTTATTATAACACAAAAGAAAAGAACGGGAATTGTGAGAAAGGGGAGGCGGCGGCAGGGAACCGCAGAGAAGGAGAGAGAGATCGGGAAGGAGGAGAAGAAGAAGAAGAAGAAGAGAAAAAGGGAGGAAAGCGATTACTCAAGGTATAACCGTACTCCCTAAACTCCGCCTTCTCCGTTTAGTTCTCTAGATATTATTGAATTCGGATGGGAAACCCTAAACCTAATGTTGAACTAGGGTTTATAAAATTATGAAATTAGGATTGTATGATTGAATTAATAAGGAAGATGAAGTGGGTGTGTGTGCTGTGTGCGAGTGCGTCGTGTGTGTGTGTCGGAGTGTGCGACAGTGTGTGTGTGTGACGTGTGTGTGCGTTATATACATGCAGTTTGTGTGTGTATGTGTGTGTGTTCTTATACTGTGTGTGTGTATGTGTGTGTGTGTGTGTGTGTGTGTGTGTGTTGTATGCTACGATGAATAGTGATCTGTGTTTAAGTATGCTGCGATGAACAATAATCTGGGAGGAATAATAACACAATCTGGGAACAGTGAATTTACGCTGTGAATAGTGAATTTACGCTGTGAATAGTAAATTTACGCTGTGAATAGTAATCTGAGTTTATATATGCTGTGAATAGTAATCTGAGGGTAAAAAGCTGTGAATAGTAACATGTGAATAGTGTTTTGGGTTGAGATAATGGAACCCTAAAACATATCAATGAAGAATAAAAACCATGTAACCCTAAGGGTATTTTAGTAATCCGAAAGGGGTATTTTGGGAACACCAATAACGGGTAGAACGAACCCTAACGAAGAGTTTAAGATGATGAACTCGTGAAGTTAAGAAAGTAAAATAAAGTATAATGGGGACGGAGAATTAAAGTAATTCATGTTCCTAAGAAAGCCGTGTTTGCGTGTTTGTAGATTGTGCACGTGAAATTGTTAAGTGAAGACCGCAAGGCTAAGGTAAGGGATTACGTTCCTTAAAGTTTTTGAATATCATCCTTTTGAGATAGGATCCCTTTTATTCTTTCAAGTGTAGCTACTTATGGCCGTAGCATTTGAACTCTTATGACTCGAACGTCTTTTGAACTATCTTACCCATGATATGTGTTGCTCATAGGGTATCAAAGAGAATTGAATTTGCTTTAAGTATTCTTGTACCTAGAATGCTTTGTGGAACATTGCTATATCTAAAAGAAACGGGTATAGTTAGCTTAGTCTGATAGAAAAGGGCTTAGCTAGAATTAGTCTGACTGAAAAGGGCTAATTTAGATAGTCTAATTTGAGAGAAAAGAATTAGACGTAACGCTACTTGATGAAGTGGCTTAATGATCATGATCGAACTTAAGAGGGAGCACCGTGAGAAGGTGTAAGGTCCCTCGACACCCTGAAAAGGTGTAACACCCTGAAAAGGTGATGAATGAAACTATGGAATTGACGGACTTGTATTAGGGCCATAACTTCTTGAACTTAATAATTGTGCTTTCGTATATGTACAGTTAAGATTATCGATTTTAGCCTTTCATTGAAGATATCATTTTGGCTCCGTTCTTTCGGTCATCTCTCCTTAGTACCCGGAGAGATCCCGTATGAACTTACTGAGCATTGTTCGCTCACCCCTTCTCCTATTATTTTTCCCAGGTAAAGATTAAGGACCTATAAGGATTGCAAGGAAGGGCAGTCGGTGGTCAAACGAAGGGCTTAAGATAACTTTTATGTTTTATGTTGAGCTAGTGGGATGTACTAGCCGTTAGAATTTAAATGTTAGTTACGCTTCCGCACTATTTTGAATTATGGTTAGATTTTACTAGCCGTTGCTTTTGAACGTTGGATTTGAATTATGTTTGACGTTTGGGATTTCTTGGTTTATAAATTATTATTATTGTTTGAAAGTTCGGGTCGTTACAGTTGGTATCAGAGCAATGGGATTAGAGCTTCAAAGGGATAGGAACTCTGATATTGAATAGGTTTGATTTGAGCGTTTTAGGAAGACTAAGATTGCTTAAAGTCAAACTAGTTATTTATGGAAACCTACTATTTAAGGAAAGAACCTAAGATAAGAATTCCTCGAGGGATATGAGGAATATAAGTGAACACTTTGGGAAGTAAATTTTGAAGAGTTACACTAGAATGATATTTTTTTTTAGTGATATGACATTGATAACGGTTATGTCTTAATTGTAAGTCATGGATGGACTTAGAAGAAACATGAAGATGAACTTGAAGCAAAGAACAATTAAGAAAAAAAGTGATTCAGATATATTCACTCAAGATTAAGAAACTAACCGAGGCATTAGAAGCTGAAAAGACCAAGTTGAATGTCAAACTAGGAAAGTGAATGCAATATAGAAAAGCATTACTAGACACTCTCAAAGAACTGGAAGAAGTCAAGGAGACCAAGGACCAGAATGAGAGGTATTATCATGAAACTCGAGAACAAGCATATCAATGGTTCTATGAATTGAAAGACTTAAAGGAAGCCAGAGCTAGGGAGTCAGAACCAACAACCCCCGTAAGCAATGAAACGCCAAAGGAAGATAATTTGGTAGCTAAAGAAGAGGTCGAGGAAATAGATATTATCCTTGAGGGCAGTGAAGCCGCCCCAATCATTCTTAACGATGATGAAGAGCTGGAACAAGAGATGGTACCGGTTCGTAGGCCCAAAGGTAGGCCAAGAGGTTCTAAGAAAGTTCCAAGGGTGCCAAGTGGAAGGCCTAGGAAGGTGTTCTATGATTGAAAAGTGGGACATAGAGTTTATTCTTAATTATAGTATTAATAGTTAGTTCTAGTTTAGAGAAAAATACTAGAATTTTGTTTAGTTAACTTTTATTCCAAGAAGATCCTCGTAATAAAAGTTTATGATTTATTCTAAGCAAATGGTTTTGTTGATTTTTTTCGTTCTTAAATGTTAAAGCGTGTGAGCTAATCTAGAACGAGAAGTATTGGTCGAGTGAAAAGACCATAAGTATAAGTTGGCTTATTGAAACGGCCAAGTGAAAATTAGTTTTGGTCTATTGAAACGATCGAAACAAGAGTAAAGTGACCTATTGAAGCAGTCAAAAGTAAAAGTCATTGGCTTATTGAAACGGCCAAGTGAATTCAGTTTTGGTCTAGTGAAATGATAGAAACAAGAATAAGGTGACCTATTGAAACGGCCAAGTATAAAAGGTAAATGGCTTATTGAAACGGCTAAGTGTGGATAAAAGTAGGTCTAGTGAATCGACCTGTAATTAATAAGTAAAGTCTAGTGAAACGACTTACTAAGTAGAATTGGTCTATTGAAACGACCAGAGATCTAGTAAACCGATCTTTTATAAAAGTTGCGTCTTTTGGGGACGGCCTTTTTATGTGGAAGTATTAAGCATAGTAGCAATGCTTGTATTGGTGTGAGTAATAGTGTTAAATGTGCGAGTTAACCTGGAACAAGTAAGAATGGTCTATTGAAACGAGCAATGAAAGCGATAACGGTCTATTGAAATAACCGATGAAAATAGTAATGGTCTAATGAAGCAACTAATAAGTCTAGTAAAGTTGGCTAATGAAGATAGTGATGGTCTGTTGAAACGACCAGTGGTCTAGTGAATGATGACCTATAAATTGAATGTTAGTCTGTAGAGACGAGCTATAGTATGAGAGTGCGTGAAAAAGTCTTGTATTCATGAAACTAATGATAGTATCATATTATCCGGTAAGTGTTCGAAACGCCAGAGTGACTGAGTTTATGATATGCTAACTCAAGGAAGTATGACGGTGGACGACTATGGTGCTAGAATCACCGAATTGCTAGAATTTGCCTTAACGTTCTTCGATAATGAAGCACAAAAGGCTCAAGAATTTGAAGCTGGTTTGAACAACCGAATCCGATATAGAATCACTCCATTAATGCTACCAACCTATGATCAAGTGTTGGATAGGACAAGGATAGTGGAGAAGGAATCAGATAGTTATCGCAGTAAGCGAGAAGAGAAGAAGAGTCAACTCAGAAAGAGTTGACTGAATCTAAAGGAAGCTGGAACCACGATGGGAACAATAATAAGCTGAAGGCTACTGATGATCGTGAAAAGGAAGGTAGTACAAGTAAGTACCAGAGTAAAGGCTACGGCAATAGAAGTGATGGTAATAAGAACGACGCCAAAGGGCAAAGTTCTGATAAGAAGTGCCAAATGATTGCTTGGCTAAGAATATGAATTTAATTCATGAATCGTTAGAGAATTCTTTAGTTATGGATATTCAACTAGAGAATCGATCCCTATTACGTTTATATCTAGGAAGTGTCCTTTGAAATTGGACGAGAAAGAACTTGAGGTTGATCTCATTAGTTTAGAACATCGAAGAATTTGATGTAATCTTGGGAATGGACTAGTTGGCTGCATGCCATGCCCATGAGGATTGTTTTAAAGAAAGAAGTCTACTTCAGATTATTATCTAGAGAAGAGTGTTGTTCTCAAGGAACGAAACCTAGAACCGATCGAACCTTATATCGGTAATGAAGGCTCGTAAGTTGTTAAGAAAAGGGTGCGAAGGGTTTCTGGCATACGTAAGTGCTACGGACCAGAAGGAAATAACCATAGAATCCCTTTCTGTGATTAAGGATTTTAAGGATGTGTCCCCAGAAGATCTACCGGGGATACCACCAGAGAGAGAAGTGGAATTTTCCATCGATTTGGTACCGGAAACTACACCAATATCGAAAGCACCGTGTAGGATGGCACCGGAAGAATTGAAGGAATTGAAGGAGCAACTACAAGAGTTGTTAGATAAGGGTTTGATTAAACCGAGTGTATCACCATGGGGTGCCTCGGTATTTTTTTGTGAAGAAGAAGGATGGGTCGATGAGGTTATGTATTGACTATCGTGAGATGAACTGTGTGACGGTAAGGAACCAATACCCATTGCCTAGAATAGATGATTTGTTTGATCAGCTTCTTGGAGTGTGCTACTTTTCGAAGATAGACTTGAGGTCTGGTTACCATCAATTGAGAGTAAAGAAGGAAGATATATCTAAGACGGCCTTTAGAACGAGGTATGGGCATTATGAGTTCGTGGTGATGCCGTTTGGGTTAACTAACGCACCGGCAGCGTTTTTGGAACTTATGAATAGAATATTCCAAGAGTTCTTAGACAAATGCGTAATTGTATTCATTGATGACATTTTGGTGTATTCGAGAACCAAGGAAGAACATGAGGAACATTTGAAGCTAGTGCTGCAGATCTTAAGAGAACAGAAGCTATATGCTAAATTCAAGAAATGTGAATTTTGGTTGGAAAAGGTGGCATTCTTAGGGCATGTGGTGTCAAAAGATGGGATTGCCGTAGATCCGACAAAGATAGAAGCGATTGTGGATTGGGAGAGACCAACATCGGCAAGTGAGATCAGAAGTTTCTTAGGTCTAGCTGGCTACTATCGAAGGTTCGTAGAAGGCTTCTCGAAGTTGTCAGTGCCATTGACGAAGTTAACTCAGAAAGGAGCAAAGTTTGTTTGGTCAGAGGAATGTGAAGAGGGTTTTGAGGAATTGAAGCGACGATTGGTGTCCGCACCGGTCCTTGCTTTACCATCTGGATCGGACGGATTCGTAATTTATAGTGATGCTTCACTGAAGGGATTGGGTTGCGTGCTGATGCAAAATGAAAAGGTTATAGCTTATGCATCTAGACAATTAAAGAATCATGAGAAGAATTACCCAACCCATGATCTAGAATTAGCTGCAGTGGTGTTTGCTTTGAAGATATGGAGGCACTACTTGTATGGGGTGACGTGTCAGAGTTATACTGATCATAAGAGCCTTAAGTATATATTCACCCAGAAGGAGCTTAATATGAGACAAAGAAGATGGCTGGAGTTATTGAAAGACTATGACTGTACGATTTTGTACCACCCTGGGAAAGCCAATAAGGTGGCGGATGCGCTGAGTAGAAAAAGTCGTGGGATACTAGCGACGTTAATTTCTAAGGAAGAAAGAGTGTGGAACCGCATAGAGATTTCTGGCATGGAAGTACAAGTTAAGGGTTATCTGGCTCAAATGAGCTTTCAGCCAATGCTTATGGACAGGATTAAAGAAGCCCAAGGAACTGATGAAGAATTAATGAAGGTGCATGAGAGCATCGCTAAAGGGAAGGCAAAGGACTTTCGCATGGGAGAAGATGGGATCTTGAGGTACCAATCTAGAATATGTGTGCCGGACGAGGACGACATCAAGAGGGAAATCTTAAAGGAGGCTCATTGTTCGAGACTTTCCATACATCCTGAAAGTACGAAGATGTATCGGAACTTAAGAGAGTCGTTCTGGTGGAACAACATGAAGGGAGACGTAGCCGAGTTTGTATCAAAGTGTTTGGTGTGTCAACAAGTGAAAAGTGAACATCAGAGACCGGCACGATTGCTACAGTCACTATCTATTCCAGAGTGGAAGTGGGAACATATAGCTATGGATTTGGTGGTAGGATTACCAAAGACGTTGAAGGGCTACAATGCAATTTTTGGTTATTGTTGATAGGCTTACGAAGTCGGCTCACTTCCTAGCAATTAAGGTAAATGATTCATTGGAGAAATTGGCCAAGCTATACATTGATGAAATTGTGAGATTGCATGGGATCCCTATTTCGATAGTGTCCGATCGAGATGCAAGGTTTACATCGAAATTCTGGAAGAGTCTACAACAAGCATTGGGTACGGAGTTGGCAATGAGTACCGCTTTTCACCCACAGACGGATGGACAGTCGGAAAGGACTATTCAGACTCTAGAAGATATGCTGAGAGCTACGTCGTTGGACTGGCAAGGGACATGGGACGAACATTTGACGCTAGTAGAATTTGCGTATAACAATAGTTATCATGCTAGTATCGGTATGGCTCCGTACGAGGCATTATATGGGAGAAAGTGTAGATCACCGACTTGCTGGGGTGAAGTTGGTGAGAGGAAACTGACTGGACCGGAACTTGTTCAAGTAACCGCGGATAAAGTACAACAAATTCGGAAGTGGTTGTTGACCGCGCAAAGTCGACAAAAGTCGTATGCCGATCGTCGAAGACGTGATTTGGAATTTCAACTGGGCGATCATGTGTTCCTGAAGATATCACCGACAAAGGGGGTTATGAGGTTCGGTATTCGAGGGAAGTTAAGCCCGAGATACGTGGGGCCCTTTGAAATTTTGGAACGAGTTGGATTGGTAGCTTACAAGCTAGCTTTACCGCCTGTGCTAGCTGGAGTGCACAATGTATTCCATGTGTCGATGCTAAGGAAGTACATCTCTGATCCGAGTCATGTGATCGAGTATAAACAACTAAGAGTTCGTGCTGATTTGAGTTACGACGAGGAACCCGTAAAGATCGTAGATCGGAAGGATCAAACCTTGAGGAAAAGGGTGATCCCTTATGTGAAGGTGCAGTGGAGCAACCATACAGAAAGAGAAGCTACGTGGAAGCTCGAGAGCGAGATGCGAGAGGCATACCCCGCATTATTTTCTGATTAAGGTACGTTTAGTTTGGTGGACCAAACTCTTTTAAGGAGGAAAGAATGTAATAGCCGGCCACTTTGGGCCAATTATTTTATTTACTTTGGTTAAACTTTTACTTATGATGATGGGCTTGATTAATTAATTTATTAGGAAGTATGATTTGGGTTAAGTAGTGGGCCCAAGTTAGTCAAAACCCAATTAAAACTAGGAATCCTTTTTATTTTAGGAATGGAGAACCCTAGTAAATATATATATATATCCCTTTTATTCCCTCAACCTAGTTATTATAACACAAAAGAAAAGAACGGGAATTGTGAGAAAGGGGAGGCGGCGGCAGGGAACCGCAGAGAAGGAGAGAGAGATCGGGAAGGAGGAGAAGAAGAAGAAGAAGAAGAGAAAAAGGGAGGAAAGCGATTACTCAAGGTATAACCGTACTCCCTAAACTCCGCCTTCTCCGTTTAGTTCTCTAGATATTATTGAATTCGGATGGGAAACCCTAAACCTAATGTTGAACTAGGGTTTATAAAATTATGAAATTAGGATTGTATGATTGAATTAATAAGGAAGATGAAGTGGGTGTGTGTGCTGTGTGCGAGTGCGTCGTGTGTGTGTGTCGGAGTGTGCGACAGTGTGTGTGTGTGACGTGTGTGTGCGTTATATACATGCAGTTTGTGTGTGTATGTGTGTGTGTTCTTATACTGTGTGTGTGTATGTGTGTGTGTGTGTGTGTGTGTGTGTGTTGTATGCTACGATGAATAGTGATCTGTGTTTAAGTATGCTGCGATGAACAATAATCTGGGAGGAATAGTAACACAATCTGGGAACAGTGAATTTACGCTGTGAATAGTGAATTTACGCTGTGAATAGTAAATTTACGCTGTGAATAGTAATCTGAGTTTATATATGCTGTGAATAGTAATCTGAGGGTAAAAAGCTGTGAATAGTAACATGTGAATAGTGTTTTGGGTTGAGATAATGGAACCCTAAAACATATCAATGAAGAATAAAAACCATGTAACCCTAAGGGTATTTTAGTAATCCGAAAGGGGTATTTTGGGAACACCAATAACGGGTAGAACGAACCCTAACGAAGAGTTTAAGATGATGAACTCGTGAAGTTAAGAAAGTAAAATAAAGTATAATGGGGACGGAGAATTAAAGTAATTCATGTTCCTAAGAAAGCCGTGTTTGCGTGTTTGTAGATTGTGCACGTGAAATTGTTAAGTGAAGACCGCAAGGCTAAGGTAAGGGATTACGTTCCTTAAAGTTTTTGAATATCATCCTTTTGAGATAGGATCCCTTTTATTCTTTCAAGTGTAGCTACTTATGGCCGTAGCATTTGAACTCTTATGACTCGAACGTCTTTTGAACTATCTTACCCATGATATGTGTTGCTCATAGGGTATCAAAGAGAATTGAATTTGCTTTAAGTATTCTTGTACCTAGAATGCTTTGTGGAACATTGCTATATCTAAAAGAAACGGGTATAGTTAGCTTAGTCTGATAGAAAAGGGCTTAGCTAGAATTAGTCTGACTGAAAAGGGCTAATTTAGATAGTCTAATTTGAGAGAAAAGAATTAGACGTAACGCTACTTGATGAAGTGGCTTAATGATCATGATCGAACTTAAGAGGGAGCACCGTGAGAAGGTGTAAGGTCCCTCGACACCCTGAAAAGGTGTAACACCCTGAAAAGGTGATGAATGAAACTATGGAATTGACGGACTTGTATTAGGGCCATAACTTCTTGAACTTAATAATTGTGCTTTCGTATATGTACAGTTAAGATTATCGATTTTAGCCTTTCATTGAAGATATCATTTTGGCTCCGTTCTTTCGGTCATCTCTCCTTAGTACCCGGAGAGATCCCGTATGAACTTACTGAGCATTGTTCGCTCACCCCTTCTCCTATTATTTTTCCCAGGTAAAGATTAAGGACCTATAAGGATTGCAAGGAAGGGCAGTCGGTGGTCAAACGAAGGGCTTAAGATAACTTTTATGTTTTATGTTGAGCTAGTGGGATGTACTAGCCGTTAGAATTTAAATGTTAGTTACGCTTCCGCACTATTTTGAATTATGGTTAGATTTTACTAGCCGTTGCTTTTGAACGTTGGATTTGAATTATGTTTGACGTTTGGGATTTCTTGGTTTATAAATTATTATTATTGTTTGAAAGTTCGGGTCGTTACAGATTATCCCTCTAACTAACTCTCTAACAAACTTCTACACTATTTACATTTAACACCCTTCGAGTTTACTTTAAATACACACGACACCCTTTATGTTGTGTGTAATCCTCAGTTGACACCTCAGCACTATTGTTTTCTAGCTTAACAGCCCCCCTCAAATTGAAAGGTGAGAAGATATTGATCACTTTCAACTTGGCTAGCAAATAGGACATCTGAGTCGAAGTAAGAGCTTTTGTAAATAGATCAACTGGCTGATCTGTTGTCGCTAGAAATGAAGTAACAATTAGACCATTTTTAATACAATCCCTCACAGTACGACAGTCAACCTCAATGTGTTTTGTACGCTCATGGTTAGGGCTGTTATACGAACTGAGCTGGCTCGAGCTCGGCTCGTGAAAGCTCGAGTGAGTTCGAGGTGTAGCTCGAGTCGAGCTCGAACCGATTGTCAAGCTCGTTCTTGTTATCGAGCCAACCGTGTTCTGCTCGTTAAAAGCTCGAGTTCGGCTCGATTAGCTCATTAAACTTCAATTTTTGTTTTCGAACGGCTCGAACTCGGCTCGATAAGCTCGAACTCAGCTCGATAAGCTCCTTAATACCATATTTTTCTTTAAAATAAGCCTAAGCTCGAGCTCGGCTCGTTAAAATTCGAGTTCGATATCGACTCGAGTTGTTCGCGAGCATCTCGCGAGCTCGATTCGACTCGAGCTCGAACAAGCAAGTGGGCTCGAGCTCGAGCTCGATAAGTTTTAAACGAACTCGAGCTCGACACCCCAAAGCTCGACTCGGCTCGGCTCATTTACAGCCCTGCTCATGGTACACAGGATTAGCTGCAATGTGCAGAGCAGCTTTATTATCACAAATTCAAAGGGACTAGAGTAAGGTAAATAAATTTTGCAGCTAACCTTAGTAGGTTTACATAGGAATTGACTTAATATATGCCCTTCAAAAGCATATATTAGGTAAAAACCTTAAACTGGGACGGAGAGAGAACTTAGTAAGAGTTGAATTTGGGACCTATTACTGGAGGATACTGACCATTGGACTATCAAGATTTGTTATTTAAACTAGGTTCACTAATATTAATGTAGTAAATGTCGCATATTGTTTGTTTACACTGAATGCTGGGAAGCAATTGGGTGCACAACACCCATATAGCAGATATAGGTTGCCTTAGATCCGCTTCTGGTCTACCACCTTCCCCTTCCAGTCGTAAGTCAGGTTGGGAGTCACGTTTTTGATATTCAATACTTCAAATCATTTCTATTCAGACCCACAATTGGTGTGGGTCTTAAGATTCAATATGTATATCACTAGTTTTTTTTTTTTTTTTTTCCTTTTTCGGATTGATATATTATTAATATATTGTGTTGTAAATATGGAATTTGTTATATTTTCCCGGTCGCGGTGATGGTGGTGTTGTAAGTGTATGGTGGTGTGGGATTTAAAAAAAAAACCCTAATCGCCTGATCTATGAAACCCAAACGTTAATTGACATAATAATTAATCCTTCTCCTTTTCGAGCTATCATTTGTCCGTCACGAGATGAGGCACATGCCATTTGACGCTTGTTATATCTAACCTCATTGGAGGTAGGGGCAAAGTGTGACAATGTCATTGCATTTCATTTACGATTCTTGTGATGGTACGCTGTATGTATACAGTGAATGCATATCTTGAGTACGATAGTTAAAACTGTTAAAAAACTGTTGAAAATATTTCTTCCATTTTTTTTTTTGGCAGGAAAGAAATTTTACTAAGGAAAAGTACATGATAAATTAATCAATTTGGGTTGGCAATAAGTGACAAACCAAGCATCCCAAATATTGCAAGAAGAAATAGAAACATCATACAATGACTCTCAACATAATAAAGAAAAAACAATTAATAACTCTCGGTGAAGAGGATTAAATTCTAATTGGGAAACTTATGAAAAATAAGTAAAAGTATCCGGACTAAAACTAAAAAGAAATGATGAGAAATTATGCGGTTTTGAGACGTCAATTTGGAATAATTTGCAATTCAAATAATCACTATAATCTGATCAAATTGACATAAGCATTTTTTTTTTTTTAACACATTGTCATGAAATGTAGAAAACCATTATGAATATTGGTTGCAAAATTTGTTGAGCAGAAATCACGAAAAAGAAAACAAGAAATTGAGAATCAGGATATAGGAAGCGAATGATTAAATAAATATCACTGTTTTTGTGGTTTGAATTTATGTCTATCAAATTTATGTAAACTAAATGAATATTTTACCTTCATTTATAATGATTGACATTTTGTCAAGTATGTTAAAACTTTTGATGGGTAACGTCTCATATTAAAAGAAACTAATATTCATTAATAGACATTAACAACCTTTAACAATTAAAGTTAAATTTGTTTTTTAATTGATCACATGTAATTGTACAATTATGATAGTCATATTAATGTTGCCCAAATAATAAAATGATAAAAAAACAGTTTATTTCCTTGTTCCCTTCCCAAATTTATTTTTTGGGAAAGGGAGTATGTATGACAAGTTTTGATTGGAGGGTAGATCCTTCATAGAGAAGAAATAAACTCCAATTTAAAATTTGAGATTTTTACAGTTCAATTACACATATACTTCAGTTTAGAGCAAATTGCAAATTGGTGCCTTAAGTATTTCTCATATTTGCAATTCTCAACCTAAGAGTTTTAACGTGCCAATCAACCACTTATGTTTATCAATTTGTTGCAGTGTGGTGTATAAACTAACAATTCGTTAATAGGCAATCTTATCATTTTATGAAGAATGTGCAAGACACGTGTTCTTCTATGGTTTACCCGTAAATTATAAGGGATTTTTAGTTATTTAACATCAGTCAGCCACATGAGAAAGTTTCTATCTGTTGAGAGTTGCCATTTTTTTGATCGCCAGATTTTATGGTTGTCGGATGTTGAGAAATCGGTGTGTGGGGAGAGGATTATGATGGTAATATTATTTAATCACTCTCTCAAATAATTACAATGACTTAACCCTACATTTATACTACAGCCTAAACCCTATTACTTCAATACTCTATTCCTAATTTACATCCACTAATAAGGTAACAATATTAACAAAATATGTCCAGAATATTTACATGAGATATACACAATCTCCAAATTCCGTTCAACTTGATCTCGATCTATCTCAATCTCCAACTCCCCCCCTCAAGTTGGAGGATCTACAACTTAAATACCCAACTTGCCAATACGACAATCAAAACGGGGAGAAAAATTCCAGTTTTTTTTTCATCGTCAGTCCACTTGTGTTCAACGTTGAGCACACAAGTGTCCGAACAACTTAACACACAAGTTGCTCCTCAGACCACCCAGATTTCTTATGTCATCATCGCGCTGCACTTGTGTAGCGTCTGTTTCTGATTCTGGTCGTTAATCTGGTGCAAATTCCCAGGAGTTAGGCATTCATTAATTTCGAGCACCAACTCCGGTCGATTTCATAGTATGTTGTATCGGCGCCGTCATTAGGGTTCTTCGCCGGTACAAATCTGCCGCCGACAACTATGGCACCACCGCCGTCGCTGCTGGTTTCTGGTCTTCTGGTCGTGCCCTGTCTTGTTCGTCTTGCACAATCCGTGCCACGAAGGAGAAAACTTTGTCATGAACGGGTCCCTCCTCAACGTTTTTTTCGTGCACCTCCCGTGCCGCAAAGAGGCTTCCACGGGCTCCTCCCGTCATTTGTTCTTCTCCACCATGTTGCCTACCATGGCAACGATGGTTTCATTGCGGAAGCGTATGGATATTCAGGCCCTCATATCGGAGGCTCTGATACCATATTGAGAAATCGGTGTGTGGGGAGAGGATTATGATGGTAATATTATTTAATCACTCTCTCAAATAATTACAATGACTTAACCCTACATTTATACTAAAGTCTAAACCCTATTACTTGATCATTACTCTATTCTTAATTTACATCCACTAAATAAGGTAACAATATTAACAAAATATGTCTAGAATATTTACATGAGATATACACAATCTCCTAATTCCGTTCAACTTGATCTCGATCTATCTCAATCTCCAACTTCGGAGCTTGATTGTGGTGGACGGAGCTCGGAGTTTTAGTTGATGGCCGGAGCTTACTGGACTACGGGGTGCGGCCTCCTTACTTTCGCCGGGGCTGTTCGGAACGTCCATTTGTTTACGCCAGAGCTTCTGAATTCAGCCTTTGGTCCCTCTTGCCTTCTTCTTGGAGCTCGCAAGCTGGCGGTTGGAACTAGCTGTGGTGGATGGAGCTCGCAAGTTAGAGCTTGGAATTCGCAAGCCAGCGGTTAGAGGACACCAGAGCAAGAAGAATGGTCGCTGGAGCTTGAGTTCGCTTCCCGGAGCCTTTGTGGGATGCGTGTTTTTTGGAGCTCGGGCTCCACAGGAGCTTGGAGTTCGCTTCCCGGAGCCACAGTGAGATGCGTGTTTTCCATAGCTCGGGCTGCGATGTGGATAGTTCCTTGCACTGTTCTGAGTTGACCGTTTCCCCTTTTTCCAGCACGCGCACACTCATTTTCTACTTTTTTTTTTTTTGTTTTTGTTTTTTGCATAGGATACCCTTGAATTGAAATGACAACACTGCCTTTTAAAAAGCCATGTGCAAGGCACATGTGCATCATCCTATTAAAAATTTAACGAATTGTTAGTATTTACACTACATTTTAACAAATTGACTTGGGTTTATTTAGCCATTCAGATCAAACGGTAATTCAAACTGTGATAGTCAAACAGCAAGTAAGAAAAAAGAAGAAGACAATAACAATGAAATAATGCCACGGACAAAAATTACCGCCTAGGATTGCATGCCCTCGGCTCGGGATACCTTCGATCTAGTCGATCTCCATAAACTTCACTCATCTCGACTTCGGCCATTGCTCTTCACCTCTGATGATTTCCCTCCAAATCGAAACCCTACTCCAACGGTCCCGAACTACTTTCCATCTTCTGCAAATCCATTCATTTCTCCTAAAAACTGCACTCGACCGCCATGAATACTTCCTCTCCAAATTCATTCTCTCCTCATCTTCAATTTCTCTCGATCTCGCAAGATCAATCTTCGATAACTCACCCATAACCCCACCACTCTTTGCTTGGAATACTATTATCAAAGAATACTCAAAGAGCTCAGTACCAATTGAATCCCTTCAACTTTTCTGTCAGCTTCAAAGATTTGGCCTTCAACCTGATAAATATACTTACCCATTTGTTATCAAAGCTTGCGGTCGGTGTTTAATGGTAGGAGTAGGGGGTACGCTGCATTCCTTGATTTTGAAGACGGGTCTTGATTCGGATCGTTATATAAACAATACCCTTTTGCGAATGTATGCCGGTTGTGGTACAATTGGGTTAGCAAGGAAGGTGTTCGATGAAATGGGTGACAGAGATGTGGTTTCTTGGAGTTCTATGATTGCTGGATATGTTAATTGGTAATTTGTTCTTTTGTCAAACTCGTTGAATTTCGATGAATTATTTTTACTATGACATAGGTTATCGTATGTAAGTCTTGAAATGAGGTCATACGATATCTAATCAGAATCTGATTAACAAGCTAGAACGCTAGGAAGACATACAACAAATCGATAAATTGTCCTGTTTTTTTTCTAAGACGACGTAGAAGCTAAACTATAAATTAAATAGCTCAATGGTGCTCATTAAGAGTTGGACTTTGGAAGCAATTTTCTCAACATATATTCCTTGTAGGGCCAGGAATAACCATTTTATGATTGTATCAGTTTGAAATTGTTGTTATGTTGGTTTTATTATACATCCATCTCAAGAGCTTTGCAACTTTTTAAACGTCTACATCATTCTTATGCCTCTTGGATAATGCTACTTCATGCTAGTAATGCCATAAACTTTGTCTATACTTCTTGGATAATGCCATATTGGGGTGCTCAAGTATATCTTATCTTCCTTCCGCCCTTCCTTTAAGCAATCATCACATTTATTCCCCTGCTTTAGTTGCGTCCTTGCTTACTTATACTTGCATTTGAAACAACAGTCATTGCATTAATTGTTTTTATCTGAAATCTAGAGTAATTATCCGATGAATGCTTTGAAGTATTTCATGTCTTTCTTCCTCCTTTCCTTTGAGCAACATTGCATTTATTCCCCTGCTTCAGTTGCATCATAGCTAGATTGCATTTGAAATCATTGATTCATTGTCATTGCAACTAATTATTTATCTGAAATCTACAGCAATTATCCATTGAATGCTTTGAAGCTTTTCCGAGAAATGAAGCAAGTGAATGTAAATCCAAACTCCGTTACACTGGTTACCTTGCTTTCTGCTTGCACACTCCTGCTCAATATCAAACTAGGGAAATCAATTCATTCACATATTGTCATAAACGATATTGCATTTGATGTTTCCCTTGGGACTGCACTCCTTGAGATCTATGCGAAGTGTGGTTACATAGAGGAAGCCTTCCATATTTTCAAGTCCATGAGTGAGAAAAATCTGCAGTGTTGGACAATAATGATTTCAGGGCTTGCAGACAATGGTCGTGGTGAAGAAGCAATTGCATTGTTTCATAAAATGGAAGAAATTGGCCTGAAACCTGACAGCATTTCATTTTCTGCAGTCCTGTGTGCTTGTAGTCACTTAGGTTCTGTTACCGAGGGCCAAAAGTATTTCGATCAGATGGTTAATCTCTATAACATTCAGCCTACAATGGAACATTACGGGTGCTTGGTGGACATGTTTGGACGAGCTGGGATGATTGAAGAATCTTATCAAACTATTAGGAACATGACAATGGTGCCTAACTCTGTTATACTTAGGAGCTTCATTAGTGCATGTAAACAACATGACAGAACTACCCTTTTTGATGAAAATGTGAGGGAAAAATTGCTTCAAATGGAGCCGGATGTTGGAGCTAACTATGTGATTTCTGCTGGTTTGTCTTCTATTTCTGGTGATTGGAGGGACGTATGTGTCCTGCGAAATTATATGAAAGGTAAAGGTCTGAAGAAAAATCCTGGGTGCAGTTGGTTAGAGGTGAGCAGTTGTTCTGGTCAAGCTATAATCTAACAGGATTTCAGATGATCCTTTTGAACTTAAATGACTGAAAGTAAAGGCTCCCTTTGTTATGTGACAAATGGTTATGGATAATTTTCTCAACATTTAGTTGGTGATACTTCAAGGATTGACGGATAGTGGCTTTCAGCTTCCACAGGCGAGAGAAGAACATGAATAGTGCTTACACTACTAGGAAATATTCTGGAAGTTTTAAGTCTCGGCTGTTAGCCTCTTACAGAATTTATTGCTAATTAACTTACTTCTCCAAATCCATAATGCTCCATTGAGCAGCTTGAGGTGTCTTGGTATTTCCGTTCGAAGCAAGAAGCATGTCGAGCAGAGTACTCACCTTCAGGTAATAACTTTTCAGTGCTCTTTTGATGTTTCATTTATTCCTGTGCTGGCTGTCGTATCAAAATGATTTGTATCTCTTTGACCATTAAGAGAGAAAAATAAATAGCCTTTATGCCTTTATCCACGAGCTGTATAAATTGCATATGCTAGCATCTACAAAGATTATAATAATTGGTATCTTATTCTTTAAGAAGTTTGATATATTCTTGATATTCTAAGAATTCTGCTGAAAATGGTTTGGATGCTTTAACGATGTTCCTGAAAAAGAAGCAAATGCGTCTGAATCGGTGTGCTGTTATGTTGGTTAGCTTACTTTCTGGTTTCAGTCATCTGCTTTACATCAAGCTAGGAATTCATTTAAGCATTCTCGTGAACTGAATCGGGTAGAATGTTTATGTTGGGACTGCCCTCCTTCAGATGTTTGCAAACTGTGGCTAGGCAGAGGAACCATTCCGGTTATCTCTGTCTTTGATTGAGAAAAAAACTGTTGTCCTGGGCAATAATAATTTTTTGACTGACAAAGAATGGCTATGGGGAATTAACAATTCATATATATATATATATATATATTTTTTTTTTTCTTCCAAAAAGGAATATCTTGCTTCCTCTGCCTTCGTAGTCTCCTCGGTTCTATTGTGGGCAAAAATGTACTTTTCGAATGGTTAATGTTTGCTTGTTGTTCATATAAAGGAACATTGTTGGTTCATGGTGGACATGTTTGGACGAGCTGGATTGATTGATGAAGCTTATAAGGTTATCTGAGCATGCCAATACTCAACAGTGCCCTAATCTTCATTGTAAAGGAGCTTCATGTGCTCATGTAAACACCATTTTGGATGGTAATTATTGGGAATTTCTGCTAGAATGGAGCTGGCCTTGGCTTTAAATACTACCTCCGTCCCAAAATGATCTTCACACTTTTTTCGCAATTACTGCGAAGGAACTTTGAGCAATAATTTTTGGTTGATTTAATTATCCAACTGAAAATCAAAAACTTGTGATCTCTGGATTTGTCATCTGCCTGCAGTTGGAAAGAGGTAGAAGACCTGCGAGACTCTATGAAAGGTAATCTCTGAAGAAAAATAGCTGGTGGAGTTGGGTGGAAGTCTGTGGCCATGGCCAGGTCAAGCTATGATTACAAGCTATGCGTTTGTTGAGCTGATACATCACCTTCTGGTATGAATTTATGCCATTTTTACCGTTTCAGTTTCGCGTGTTTGATGTCATTGCGATCTTGATACACATGTAAAATCTTACCCGTTCATGAATGCAATAAACACAGCTTTGGTGTAATCCCTTGTTAGCTACATAAGCTAATTAAATCAGAGAGACGATAGGATAAGTAACAGAAATGAAGCACCGTCCAGTGAGGATATACAGAAGAATGTTGGAATGATCAACACAGAAGTAGTGCAATCTTATGGGCTCGTTTGTTTTCCCATTCAGATGCACTTATTGGGTAAAAGTCTGAATCGGTCAGACCTCTAAACAGTCTTACCTAAAACTGGTTTATTAGGATCTTTATGAATGTCGATGATCTATATCCTTGAAGCTTAGAATGAAATTAGAAGATTGCAAAACAGATTAATCACTCGCTACCAATTTCTAGGCAGCTCCAAGTACATTTTTCTTGCCCTCCCTGTTGGAACAATCTTAACCCATGAATGCCATACTCAATTCTGGAATAAGTTTAAGAAGGAGATGAAGGCGGAAGCGTATACCTGTTGAATCCATGATGTTGTCTTTAGGGAGAAAAGATGAAGAACAAGTAGGGGACGGAGTTCTTCTAAATGATTGTGCCTTTACTCTTGTCTTCTTTAACACTTAATGAAGAGAATATTGAGAGAGTAAATGAATGATGTAGTAGTTTCTAGGGCTGATGGAGAACCCTTTATATATGAAACTAATAGGCACCTCATTTAGGGACTACACCCTTTCAATCAGGGTTGCACGATTCGTAGTTCGTCCGATTCGAATTCGCGATACGATTCGCGATTCGCTCAACCCATGGAATCCGATACGTAGAGTATTACAATTATTACGATTCGTGAGAGTATTACAATTATTTGATAAATGATTGGTAATAGTTTTGGCAAACATCCAGGATATTCTTTTCACACCTTGAAACCTATACTTTTACAATTCAACGACTTTTCAAATTTAGAGGACACTTTTACAAGGTATCGGAACACAAATCGATACATTATAGGTATACGCGATTCGATGCATGTATGGTGATGTGAAATTACACTAGATGACTGTATGTAGATGATGTTATGCAAGCCATGTTCTAACAATCTCCCACTTGGGTTGCAAAACAAAGTCTTTCCTTAAAATCATAAATATAACACAAATGAAACCCTAATGTGCACCTTGTTGTCATTTATAACAATCCCGTCCATTAGCCATACAAGTATAAGGACTAAAGGGGCAGTCGTTGTAATTGATTCGCAACTAAACCCACAATAATCACGTATACAAATCCGACTAAATGACATAGATCAAAAGTGTAGATGTGTAGCATGGAACATAATGAATATATCCATATTCATCCAACTAGTCCAACTTAACCAAATGAGATCAAACTTAAAATAATAGAACAATTAATGAAAAAACAACATAAACTCCCACTATATTAAATGTTATCAAAAGTTGTTACACCCATATGAGCAACATGCTCGTGAAACACTAAAGGTGATAACGCCTTAGTAAACGGATCCGCTAACATGGAGTTTGTTCCAATAAGTTGTATTTCTATTTGTTCATTTTTGTACTCTTTCTCTTACAACAAGAAACTTAATGTCTATATGCTTAGACTTTGATGAACTCTTGTTATTGTTGGAATACAAGACTGCAGCCCGATTGTCACAATATAACTTAATAGGTCTTTCGACACTTGTTGACAATTCGCAGTCCCTCAATAAACTTATGCAGCCATATAATTTAACCAATATCGGAATACCTAATGATCTCAAGATGATCCGATTTCAAATATATAGGCATGTAGTTCTTTAGTGTTTTGTAAATATCTCATCATTCTTTTGGCTGCAACCTAATGTTCTCTCCCCGGATTGCTTTGGTATCTACCAAGCATCCCAACAATAAATGTAAGACTTGCGCATACATTAAGCTTCCTACTGCTGATGCATAAGGGATATTTTCCATATACTTGGATTCAAAATTACTTTTAGGACGCTGTTTGAGACTAAACTTGTCTCCTTTAGAAACAGGGGTGTCATGTGGTTTACAGTTTTGCATTCTAAATCTTTGTAATACCTTTTCTATATAGGCCTTTTGTGATAATCCTAAAATACCCCGTGAGCGATCACGGTGAATTTGGATTCCTAATACAAAAGATGCCTTACCAAGATCTTTCATTTCAAATTTGTTTGAAAGAAATTTCTTAGTTTCCTTAAGAAGGTTCATATCATTACTAGCAAGCAAAATATCATCCACATATAAGACCAAAATTATAAATTTACTCCCACTGAACTTATGGTATACACAATCTTTTACCAAGATTCGTTTCAAAACCAAATGAAAGAATAACTTGATTAAATTTTAAATACCATTGACGAGAAGCTTGCTTGAGGCCATAGATGGATTTCTTAAGTTTACAAACTAATTAATTAGTTTGCTCTAAATCAGTCACCATTTCTTGTTTCTTCATATAGATAGTTTCCTCAATATCTCCATTGAGAAAAGCTGTCTTTACATCCATTTGATGAAGCTCAAGATCATAATGTGCTACTAGTGCCATAATGATCCTAAAAGAGTTTTTAGAAGATACAAGAGAAAATGTTTCTTTGTAATCAATGCCTTCTTTTTGAGTAAAACCTTTAGCAACAAGACGAGCCTTATATCTTTCCACATTACCTTGTGAATCATTTTTGGTTTTAAATATCCATTTACAACCAATATGTTTCACATCTTTAGGTAATGGAACAAGATCCCAAACGTCATTGTCTTTCATAGATTTTAACTCTTCATTTATGGCATTGATCCACTTATGAGAATTAGGACTATTAATGGCTTCATGGAAGATGAGTGGCTCATCTCCCACTAAACCTAAGTGTCCTTCATTCTCGGCAAGATACACCTCATAATCATCCGGAATTGCACTCCTTCTTACTCTATTTGATCTCCTTAAGGGCACCGGTTCTTCCTGATTTTGAGGTTGTTGAATTTCATCCTCATGATCAACATTTTCATGTTGTTCAATATTTATAGGGGAGTCATTGTTTTGAATTGTATGTTCCTCTTGAATTTCAGGTATAAAACATTGATTTCCAATTGGAACTACTAAGGGAAGAGGTATAGAAATGGATGCCTCTTCCTCTTCAAATTCAAAACTATTCATAATTTCCCCTCTAAATTCAACATCCTCACAGAACCTAGCATTTCCCGTTTCAAAAAAAGTTCTAGTTTTCGGGTTGTAAAATTTATAGCCCCTAGATCTCTCGGCATACCCAACAAAATAGCTACTAACAGTCTTAGCGTCCAGTTTGCCCTCATTAGGCCTAGCTTCTGCTGGACAACCCCATACATGAAGATGATTTAAGGACGGTTTCTTATTCGTGCATAATTCATAAGGGGTTTTATTATTAGTAGCCTTAGAGGGAGCTCTATTGAGAATATAAGTTGCGGTTTTTAATGCATCGTCTCATAATGAGTGAGGTAAAGAAGTACAAGAAATCATACTTCTTACCATATCCTTAAGGGTTCTATTACGTCTCTCAGCTACACCATTCATGCTAGGCGTACCCGGCATAGTGTAGTGAAGAACAATCCCACACTCCTCAAGATAGCGAGCAAAAGGACCCTGACGTTGTTCTCCCGAACCGTCATTCCGACCGTAGTATTCACCACCACGATCGGACCTAACGTTCTTAATAGTCTTTCCAAGTTGATTTTCAACTTCGGCCTTATAAGACTTGAAAACGTCCAAAGATTGAGACTTTTCATGAAGTAAATAAATGTACCCATATCGAGAGTAGTCTTCTATGAACGCATTAAAGTATTGTTGACTATTCCATGAAGGGGTAGTGAATGGCCCACAAATATCCGTATGTATTAGTTCTAGGACACTTGATGCTCTCGAGGATACTTTTCTTTTAGTGTTTGTAAATTTTCCTTTAAGGCATTCAATGCAAAAGTCTTTTTCCGGAATATCAAGTTTGTTTAAGATTCCTTTTGACACAAGCATGTCAATTCTCCTTTTGGAGATATGACCCAAACGCCTATGCCGTAAGGTATAAGAATTTTCACTTGATAACTTTCGCTTTCTATTTTTGGTTTCATTATTATGGGGCTCATTTATTGTTTGAATAGTGTCAAGTAAGTAAAGATTATCATTACTTGACAAAGTACTAGTACCAACAATCTTGGAATTAAAATAAAGATCACATCTATTATTTCCAAATGAACAAGAATAACCTTCCTTGTCCAATACAGTGATAGATATCAAATTCCGTCTAAATGATGGTACAGTAAAAGTATTATTTAATACAAAATAATAACCAGTACTTAACAATAACCGAAAAGGTCCCTATGCCTATTACTTCAACCGGATTCCCAGCTCCCATATAGATGAATCTCTCATCTTCACTGGGTCTTCGGTAATTCAGGCAACCCTACATAGACATACTTATGTGAGTTGTTGCACCAGAATCCAACCACCATGTATATGTAGGAATTGAAACCAAATTAGCCTCAGTACAAACAAGACCAAATGACATACCTTTCTTAGCACGCCAAGCGTGATATTTAGGGCAGTCGTACTTCATGTGAGCGAGGTCTTTGCAAAAGAAGCATTTATTTTCCTTATGACCATTAGATGATCCCTTAGGCTTCTTATTACTTGCAACCACAATTTCCTTCCCTCTTCTCTTTGTCCCATGAGAAGAGGTAGATGTCAAACGTTCCTCAAGAATATCAAGGAATGTTTTAGCGTCAACATCCTTGGAGACACTGTTCAAAATAGTCTCCGGGACAACAATATTCATGATCATTAGGCTCACGCGGTTGGAGCGTTTCCATTTCTCAGCATTTAAGCGATCTTCTTGAGTGCTTTTATCAGTGAGAGGAAGAGGAAACGGTTCCCTTAATGCGAGATCTATGTCCATATATCCTAAGATCATTGTCATTTTATTTTTTCAAGTTTTAAAATTAGTCTCATTTAGCATCGGTACGGTACTCATAGCAGCAATTATGGATGAAGCAATAAGTAAATATGTTGGAATTTCGAGAACAAGAATGAATACAAAACATGAATAAGAAACTACACAATGAATAAATGATTAATTATATCAACGAAATCCATCAACAAGATAATCAACATGACATCAAAACTAATCTTTGGATTGCGAGTTGACTCATATATGATTGTCATAGGTAACAAGTAATTTGAACAATATTTTAATTAAATGCTTAATCTTCCTTTGGGCCGTCTTAAGCATTTAACAAAACCAACTTAATGTTCATTTTATTTGTTACCACATGAATGCACAAGTTTAGTCAAATGTCAAGATTTTCTTTGGAAAATTCATGTCATTAACATATCAACTTATACATTCAACACTTTAACAATTTTGAGTTTAAATAACGTTAATCACTTTGGCGATAATATTATTTAAACAATGAATAAAATTGTTTAAGCATATAATTAATCACAAACTTTAGGGTTTGAAAAAATAAATGTTTTGTTCAAGAAAGGGTAAACAAAACAGTGCAAAACTTTGAAAATAAAAGGCCTATGAACAGTGCTTTTATCCGGACTGGATTTTTCTTTAGGGTCCGGCCGGACCAGGCTAAACACCCGACCGGACCAAACCAGGGGGTCCGACCGGACCATGCGAAGTACCCGGCCGGACAGATCTACAAGTCCATACCTAAAAATTCCTTGGGTCCGACCGGACCACTCAAATGACCCGATCGGACTATTCTGAGGATCCGACCGGACCTTACAAATGACCCGCCCGGACTGAGCCAAAGGTCCGACCGGACCTCACACACTACCCGGCCGGACCATGCCTTGCAAAATGCCACCGATTCAGATTTTCAATAGGTCCGACCGGACATCACACATGACCCAGCCGGACCACCTGTTCCCAGGTAGCACCGTTTCAAGCTTTCTTTGCTGCATTTTTCCAAATTTTTGACCCAAAACAATGAACAACAAGTAGATCCACAAGTCCATACATTATACAATGCATAGGCTTGCTTTTCAGGGATAATCTTGTCTTTAAAACAATGTAATCAAGCAAGTAGATCCACATAGTTATGCATTACACACAACTATGCTATGTAGGGATAATCATGCTTGAACCATTGTGTTCATTGAACAAAAACTTCAAACATTTTCTTAAAACTTTATTAGATGATGAATATCAGCACTCTTGAAATGAATAGAGACTCTAAACAACATAAAAAACATGATGATTCAACAGAAAAATGAATCAAAATAAGCATTGAAGCTTTCAAAAGAACTCAAACCTAAACCAGAATGTGAGCGGGCTCTGATACCAATTGTTGGAACAATCTTAACCCATGAATGCCATACTCAATTCTGGAATAAGTTTAAGAAGGAGATGAAGGCGGAAGCGTATACCTATTGAATCCATGATGTTGTCTTTAGGGATAAAAGATGAAGAACAAGTAGGGGACGGAGTTCTTCTAAATGATTGTGCCTTTACTCTTGTCTTCTTTGACACTTAATGAAGAGAATATTGAGAGAGTAAATGAATGATGTAGTAGTTTCTAGGGCTGATGGAGAACCCTTTATATATGAAACTAATAGGCACGTCATTTAGGGACTACACTCTTTCAATCTTAAGTGATGTGAAATTACCCTTTCGCCCATAAAAAATAGGTAATATTACATCCAGGAATTCTACACATTATTTTAATTCACTACACTTAATATTAACATTATAGGTATGATTTCATGTATGGAAACACTAGATGACTTGTTATGCAAGCGATGTTCTAACACTCCCTTTTTTTATACGGCTAATTAGAAGATTGTTACTCTACTTTAGGGAACTACTGTATTTGTGGGTACTGTGAGCGATTCTTTGCTTGATCTCGAACTGGAGTTCTTCATACTTGTAGAGTTAGGCTGTTTTGGGGTCACTGTAACCCGGATCATATGCTAAAATGTCAAACCAATAAATTCACCCTACTGTCAAAAATCATACAAACCTCCTCACTTTTGGATTGGTTTATTTCAGTCCCAATTCATGCCCACAGTTAGCTTATTCGTTCTCTTTCCTGAAATGATACTAGACTTTAGATTTTACAATAATTGTGCTATTCATAAAAAATAAATGACTACAAACAAATGGAAAGAAAACATATTGAGTCAAATTCTTTGTTAGTCAAAACTCAAAGTTGTTAGTATTAAACTCTTGTGCAACCCCAAGTGGTTTATTAACATGGACTTGGCCTAGGATGAGTGAGAAACAGAGGTGACAAGTCTCTTCGGCATCCTGCCTCCAACCAATGGTACATACTCCGTACAAGTTAACGAGGCATAACTTAACAAGAGCAGAAAAAAATAAAAAAGAAAGAAGAAAGGGTAACCTCGTGCTTTAGGAGCTCCCACCATGCGTGAGGTCCAAAGAAGGGTCAAAGTCGGACCCACACGCGGAGATTTACACAATCAAAGTGTTTTGTCTTTGTTGCACGTACTGATTTGTAATCTCAGCAGTTGAACCCGCCCTTACTGGTATATGTATATTAACCAGTGCAGGACCCATCTTGAGCTCACTTGCTATGCTGAAACTTCTTGAAAGTCAAAGTCAAAGTGTAGCTCCCTTGGTGAAATATTCCCTGGTTAATAAATAAGACAAGAGTTACTGACTGAAGAATCAATTATTTTTCAATGCTGTAAGAGAAGTAGGGCCTCACTCCAAACTTATGGTACATTACACAGCCATTTCACACCAACAATTCACACAACACACACACACACACACACTTGCACAGGCAAATAATGGGTTCAAGTGAAAGATCAAGCAGTTCATCGGAGCAGTGGTACTACCTAATGGCAGCTGCAATGTTAGTGTGTGCCGTCTTTAGTTACTTTCTTTACAATGCAGTAATGTCGACAGCAGCTGGGCTGTTGCAAAGGTTAGTTATGGTTTCCCCTTTGGTGTTGGTGTTTGTGGTTCACTGGCTTTCCTCACCGAACCAGTTCAACATCCCCATGCCAGGGTCTGAACCCGGTTCAATTCACCGAGCCGGGGGCTCACCCTGGGGTATAGTCGCCGTGCTGCTTCTACTCTTGTTTCTCATTTCATACCAACCCACCTTGAGTGCCATTTTGTTTTAGTTAGTTATTAGAGTGCAGTGTATTATGCTGATTGTCTGTAATATCTAGCCTAGGTAGCTACTACTTCAGGGGCAATAATGTCTTTCTGCAACTCGCTTCGTGATGATCCTTTTGTTTGAATAGCTTTTTCTTGGTATGGTCATGATTTACTTGAATTGTTTTCTACTTTTAAAGTTTCGTTAATTTATACAGTGATACAGTCCAATCTTTAGGATTAAAAAGTTACATCAAATAGACGTTTTTTTTTATAAAGTCTGAGGTTCAATTCAAAAACCAATTGAGAATGAGAAGAGTAATGCATGATCTTTATATAGTCAACGCACGACTAGTTAATTCCCGATCCTGACAGTTGAATTAGCTCTACTAACTCCCGTGGACGGTTAGGATTTGGTCAATAAAAACAAGTTGAGAAAGAAGCATTTTTCTAGTCGGTTTAAAGTGAATCTGTGTCATTGTTTGAGGGATACCTCCATCAACGGTTTAGTGTTTTCCAGGTTTTGATTCTTTCAATCTAAACAGTCGTTGTCGAATTAGAATTTACCACGTCCAACCGACCAAACACAAGGACTTGGAGGATTGTGAAGAATAAAAGTATACTCCCTCCGTCCCAAAACACCTTGCAAACTTTTGAGGATGCACGGGAATTAAGGAATGAATATATATATTCAAAAGTATTGTGAGTGGAAAAGAGGTTGTGAGTGTGATAAGTTGAGTGAGATTTACAAGTGGGACCCAAAAGTAGGTGTGTGAGTATGACAAGTGGGTAGAGAGAATAGAAAAGCAATATATTTTGAACATTTTAAGAAAGAGGATTTACCGATGGAACACCCAAAAAGGAAATATGATCGAGCCAAAAATGAGATCAATAGTGCCGGATCCAAGGTTGGATATCTGGAACGCCTTGCTAAGCCTGAAAAAGACGAACAAACGTGAACTTGGCCGGGGCTTCACCAGCGAAGGCCCTCCGGCGTGAGAATAAGTTAGATGTTCTTGAGAGAGAAAACTAGGAAAGGGAAAAAGCTAGGGAAAAGAGATCGAACCTGAATTCATGGTTTGTGACCCCTATTTATAGAGGAAGGTTGGCTTGCTCTCCACATTCTAGATAAGGTGAGGTCACCCTTATCTCTTATGATGTCTCTGGCTCATCCTTATCCACGTTAGGTTAAAGGAGTCATGTGAGCCTAGATTCCTAGTGGGCTGGGCCTTTTTTCCTTGTAGCGGGCCTATGATGGCCTATTTAAGTTAAGCCGAGCAAGACCCATAATCGCCATCGGGTCATTCCTTTCAGTGGCCCCCAACTTTCTTGCTCGCATGAAGTAAGAGGAAGAAAGTTTATACATTTTATTTGCTGGTCTTTACCGACTTATGTAAAAAAAAATATGATCATGCGATAGGTAGCCGAGTTGGCCTTTTCTGAATATAGCCTTGTCTAGGTTGTATAACAGATGTTCTTAGTTCATGCCGAGCAGGATTTCCTTTGAGTTATTCTCGTGTAGAGCATCCTTCTGTTTTATCAACGAGCTAAGATGATCATGCAGTCATAGCGACATTGACTAGGAATCGTAGGCATCCTTACTGAGTGAACAGTTCGTGTCGTTATAAATTGTGTTTGCCACCATCGTTTCAAGTATGAGTAATAATGTTGAATTCTGGCCCCCTGAGTGTTTGTAACCACAATAATGTTGATGCTAGGGTGAGTTTGAGCTCGCTCAAGGCGCTTTCATTCTTTTTCATCGTTCAAGGCGACGTAGAATTGTGTTCCTAAGTTTTTGCTTGTTCACTTCAGCCAAGTTTATATCTTTAAATTGCTCGTCTCCTATATGAGTCTTTACTCCATGCTCGTTTTGGGCGAGGATTTTAGTGCTTGTTCATCGGGCGAGACTTTTGTTCTTGCGTCTGTCTCCAAGTTTTGATGCTTGTACAGAACGACACTTTCATGCTTGGGTCTGTCTCAAGGCTTTTGTGATTGTTCAAGACGAGGACTAGGATGCTTGTTCAAGACAAGGCTTAGCTCGTTCAAGACAAGGACGATGATGCTTGTTCAAGACAAGGCTTGGCTCGTTCAAGATGAGGAATAGGATGCTTGTTCGAGACAAGGCTTAGCTCGTTCAAGACGAGGACAATGGTGCTTGTTCGAGACAAGGCTTTCCTCGTTCAAGACGAGGACGAGGGTGCTTGTTCAAGACAAGGCTTTGCTCGTTCAAGACAAGGACTGGGGTGCTTGGGTCTGTCCCAAGGCTTTGGCTCGTTCAGGACGAGGACTGGAGTTCTTGGGTTTGTCCCAAGGCTTTGGCTAGTTCAAGACGAGGACTGGGGTGCTTGGGTCTGTCCCCAAGGCTTTGGCTCGTTCAAGACGAGGACTGGAGTGCTTGGGTCTGTCCCAAGGCTTTGGCTCGTTCAAGACGAGGACTGGGGTGCTTGGGTCTGTCCCAAGGCTTTGGCTCGTTCAAGACGAGGACTGGGGTGCTTGGGTCTGTCCCCAACGCTTTGGCTCGTTCAAGACGAGGACTGGGGTCCTTGGGTCTGTCCCAAGGCTTTGGCTCGTTCAAGACGAGGACTGGGGTGCCTGGGTCTGTCCCCAAGGCTTTGGCTCGTTCAAGACGAGGACTGGAGTGCTTGGGTCTGTCCCAAGGCTTTGGCTCGTTCAAGACGAGGATGAGGAGTGCTTGGGTCTGTCCCCAAGGCTTTGGCTCGTTCAAGACGAGGACTGGAGTGCTTGGGTCTGTCCCAAGGCTTTGGCTCGTTCAAGACGAGGACGAGGAGTGCTTGGGTCTGTCCCAAGGCTTTTGTGCTATATCAAGAATAGACTTGCTTCCGCTTTGGCATGGGCGATGAGATGGATTACTTAGCAAACTGCATCTCGGCTTAGCATGCTTTCAACAACCGTGATAGTACTAATGAGGTGCCTGATTTCGGTGGAACCAATCATGAGAAATCCTGAGTTTTGACTACTAGCTGCGTATAGCTTGCTCGTTTTCTTTATAATGCTCCGGCCCCCAACTTCTACAGTCTATGCAACGTTGAGGATGAGCGCTTGTTACGTAACCTGTTTTTTCCATACTGATCAGTGTGACCACTAGTTCCCAAGACTCGAGCCGTGCCTTGTATGCTCATAAATCTGCTCATTCATTCGAGCAATGATGGGCGCTGATCAACTCCCATAGCACTACTCAGCTTTCTCAAAGTGCTTTTAATACGCGACCCGTCCTTTTCCATCACGTGATCTGGGGTTGATGTGCTCGCTGCTAGTCAAGATGTTCATCAAGTCCTTGTTCCTCAACAAGGAAAGAAATACCATGTTAAGAATAAAATTAAAACAGAGGGAGTAATGTATGATTCATGGATTAATGAAATGTCATGTATATTGTTATGAATGCTCAGAATCAGTATCTAAGCAAAAGATACACACATGAATTGTGACTTCATTAACTATGATAATAATGTTATGCATAGTTTTCACTTAGTAAGTACTATGTTATTACCACTCTTTAGCTCGTGCAGTTTAATAATGCTAAACAAAACTGCAATTACATGTAACAATGTAAAGTCAACGAATATAAGTTTCAAGATTAAAATCACACATTTTCTTTTATGTAACAGGCAAAATTAATGATGGCGGTTGCATGAATTGCGGCAGAGTGTTTTCCATTTATTCATAGACATTAAACATGATAGAAAAAGTCACGCGTGAAAATTTAATGAAGAAGGCATGTGTAATTTGAAAAGAGAACACCTGATCAGGGTACAAAATAGCGACAGTCCGAGCTACCAGTTATCACGAGATTTTATCTTGCGAGGTGCTTGCCAAATCTGTTTGCTCGACCGAGGATGTTTCTACTACTTGGCTTTGTTGCTTGTGCGTTATTTAGTGCCTTATGACTGCCTGCTTTTATAGATGAGTAGGGCAGTAAGCCTACTATGCTCATAAGGAGCATCCGAAGGCACATCTATCGTGCTCGTTTTTGTTGTGAACCGCCATATATCTTTTCTGATGATTAGTTATTTTGGTTACCAAGCAAGTCGACAGTGACAGGATTTCAGGGTGGAGTATGACCAGTGTGGTCAATAACGTCTCCCTGGTCATTTGCCGTGAGCTAGGCCGATTGTGCAACTTAGTTTTGCTTCTTTGAGATGGACTGATTTTCTGCTCGTCTATCACGAGCATATCGATGATTGGCCTACTGAACCTTGACAGCCACTTAGCTTTAGATGCAGGGGTATTTGTTTTCTCGAGCTTGAGGGCATCTGACTGCTCCACTTCATCAATCTGTGCAACACTCAAAGAGAGCAAGAGCAATCATGTAGTCTCGTAATTCTGAATTTTGAACATGAATTATATCTATTGTGGGTATAAGCAAATTACTGAGAATTATATTATATGTCGCTATATATACTCGTCTTGTAATTCTGCATGGCCCTAGTCATGCCTGATTTCTCCACTTTGCATAATGATGATCAACATTATATACACGCATTCAGCACGCTAGCATAATCAGCATGGAAGTTTCTTCTAATCATGCTAATACTTGAAGAAAGGACTTCTGATTCATTTTTCACCATGTGCAAGTTATCTCTTTTGGTTGTCCTATGCAGGTGTTTTTTGTATTGTATGATATTAAGTACACCCTCATACTAGTAAATGCCATACTAAGTGTACTTGGGGGTTGTGCATAAAATCAAACAGCATATATGGACATAAACAATATATGTAGAAGCAAATACCATCTGCTAGGTAGTGAGCAGTCCCTTAATAGCAAGGTCATGGACTAATGATATGTCATGTAGGCATACATATGTAACTCACCTTAGTCATGGCGTCAATATATACATATTCTATGCGTGCAAATCAAATGTAAAGTAATGCTTATGTAAATTGATTAAACCAAGGGTGTCCCACGAGCATGGTGATGGTGACGGGATAAAAATATGCCATTAATATACATGAGCCTATGTAAAATGATATCTTCATGTAAGCATGCTACGTATATAACAGGGAAGTAATTGGAATGAGAGCACCTGACTATCGTGCAATGGCCCTGATGAAGGGCGTTCGTTGTTGAGGTAGTACAAGGCCTCCTTACGGAGGCGCAAGAGCTGGATTGGCGATCATTTTTCACCTTAGGCTATGTTCAAGTGGTCATGACCTGAGTCTCCCTTTTAACATAGTCTGAGCTCATGTGTAGAGTGTGCTTTTAGGATTTTGGGCGTTTGAGTTGTGTCCATGCTCGCAGTGATCGAGGTCGTATACATTATCCCTGCCCAACCTGATGGTAGTACCTGCATTATGCTTGTAACTCGCTGCCTCGAGGACCCTGTTCTACTCGTCACAGCCTGTTTGGAGTGTTCGTAATGCAAGTAGGCTTGCTGCACCCAACCTCGTTTTCTCCACATGGAAAACAAAAGAAATGCTTAGATTCATAGGCACTAAATCGTTTGTATAAATAAACTCCACAAAATTGATATAAGTCTCACAAGAGGGCTATTACCAGCTGTTTGAAACAAAATAGTGGTAGTAGTGTGAAAAGCAAGCTGCAAAACCCAAGGTAGCCAACAGGATGAACTTTGATAATGGTGTTTACTGGCTTCTTGAAAATTAAATCAAACCGGGACATCACATGAAAGTCACTCCAGTATTCGAATAAGCACAATATATTACTGAGTAGTATATGAGATCAGAAAGCAAATAACTATATTAACTATTAAACTGCACCTATAAAAATCCTATGTATACCATGTTTTCGGCCATTACCCCTTCTTTTCCATGCCAAATCGTTTGAAAATCCGACCAGGAGGCTGGGTTAACATACATATCTTTCTGATCCACTCGTGCTATGATCTCGATCACAAATGTCTAGATGCGGATGGTGTATCAATCGATTGTTTGAATAAACAATCACTTAATCATACGACAGGCCCTTCATGCAAATATCACAGGCAAATAACATGTCTATCTAATTTTCAAATATTAGTCATGAAGTTGAATGAATTCGTTAAAATCTCAATGGCTAGGACAGTGATTTTTCAGAATAAATGATTATATATGCCATTGCAACTGAATTTGCAAATATTGACCAATAGTTGGAATGAATTCTTCATGTACGTGTCTTGATGCGACTAAACATCTTGCTTTGATTTCGAACAATCAAATAAGCCTACAAGCACAGTATATTGGAAAACAATAGTCTTGATAGATCTATTATATTTTTCTAGCAACCTTTCGTTCGTACAACTGATATGAGGGGGGTTCTTGGTTTTATACATTCCAACAAAACCATCAAACTTACTCGGGAATATCATATTGCTCATATGTGAGCAGCCATACAATTCATCATACAATATTTCAAAGAAAGTATCATCAAGTAGGACAATAATTCAAGGTCTTTATCATTCACTGTTTTAATGTCTCAGTATGAACTTTGGGATACTTCTATCCAAAAACAAGCTTAGTTAAGCATATTTTCTTGTACTTTTACCCATGTGCAGTCCCCATGCACATATTGTACTGCACTTAAAGTAATCATTAGCATAATCATGTATTCTTGTGATTGGTACAGGATGTACTAGTTGAATAGCATTGCTTTGTGGCAATTAATCAAATATACGAGCTATGCCCAATGATTTTACTTGTTAAGCAGCATCATTTCACTTCACTAACAGCATGATTAAGGCATCAAAAGAGACAATTACAATTTTCGTGTACATAACTAATGTTGATTAAACATGATGCTTTCCTGAAAATCAATATCGTGCAAGGAAGGGAGCCCTGACCCAAGAAAATCTGCCATGACCGTAATTCCCCAAATTAATTATCTGATTCCATTAGGCGGATTAAATTCTTCGTCATGGGTTCCAAAATCCAAAATGGAACCGGACCAGTTTGATTGTTCGAACGCAATAGCTCGGGCTAGGGGAAAACCACACTACAACTAGAATTTTCTTTTTCTAATTTGTGGGTTGCATGTGTGATAGGTTTATTAGTGACTAATCTTAAAAACACAGTCACTGAGTATGTCAATAATTTCTCTGTAGGCTATTTTTATTTTCGACTCATCAAAGAGCCATTAAAGCCAATCATGCAGATATTCAATTGAGCACATTATTGGGCTAGTTCTCTTACAATATAAGACCCAACGACTTTGTAAATATTGATAGTTAAGATAGAGTGCACCTGGAAACAAGTTTTGTCGTAGGATAGTGATAGTAGGATAGTGATCCACGCAAAGGAGTGTGCAATATGCGATGGCCACGAGCTACACCTGCTCGCATGTGGGAGCACGAAGGAGACTGAAAATACACCGCCGACGTTGACGGGTTCCGATCGAAAATCAGCAAGGAATTCACCGGTAGCGACAAATAATCAGGTCGTCATCTCTCATTGAATGGCCAATAATCCCGGTGAATGGCCGCCGGAATTAACGGATGTTACTGGGGTGGTCGCATGACAGTGCTGATGACGGCATCTTTGGCGTCGGCTAACTCGATTTGGAGTATGTAGTGGTGAGAAAGTAGATCTGGCCGGAATTTCGCCGGCGGAGGTCGTACATCTGCGGCGGCGTTTTGCAGTACACCTGAAGGTTGGTGACGATGATTTTTATGGCAACGGCTTCATCCTCTCATGAGGAGCCCAGATCTGATGTTCTTTTGTTGATCCAAGCTGGCCGGAATGTCGCCGGCAGTACGAACTGGCGGTGGCGGGTGGCTGCACATATTGGCTCCGTTTTCTGTGATTTCTTCGCCTTTGATTTCGTCTAGGAGAGGCGCACCGGAATATGGTGGGCTTTTTCTGCTTCCTTACACCTCTTTATCCCTCTCTCATTTGTTTGCTCCGGTCGAAATTTAGCCGGAACAGTAGCTTTTTCTTCATATTTCTGAGTTTTTCTGTTTTTCTCAAACATATTACTCCCTTGTCTTTGAATATTTTTAATTTGCAGAAGTAAAGCACCACTGTGGTGGCTGAATGTGAGGTTTTTGGTGAAAATTTCAGAATTTGGGGAAGAAACTCAGGCTAGCAAGAAATCGTTCCCGGCAATGGAACCAATTGATCGAGCCAAAAATGGGATCAATAGTGCCGGATCCAAGGTTGGATATCTGGAACGCCTTGCTAAGCCTGAAAAAGACGAACAAACGTGAACTTGGCCGGGGCTTCACCGGCGAAGGCCCTCCGGCGTGAGAATAAGTTAGATGTTCTTGAGAGAGAAAACTAGGAAAGGGAAAAAGCTAGGGAAAAGAGATCGAACCTGAATTCAGGGTTTGTGACCCCTATTTATAGAGGAAGGTTGGCTTGCTCTCCACATTCTAGATAAGGTGAGGTCACCCTTATCTCTTATGATGTCTCTGGCTCATCCTTATCCACGTTAGGTTAAAGGAGTCATGTGAGCCTAGATTCCTAGTGGGCTGGGCCTTTTTTCCTTGTAGCGGGCCTATGATGGCCTATTTAAGTTAAGCCGAGCAAGACCCATAATCGCCATCGGGTCATTCCTTTCAAAATATGTGCAAGGTGTTTTGGGACGGAGGGAGTAGGGTTCAAAGCAAACGTATGCTAAATGGTAGTCCTTTTCAAACATTTTTTTTTCAATTTTTCTTTCTTTATATCCCTCGGTGATTATTTTACTTTTTGTAACTTTTCTTAAAATTTTTGTTAATAACAATATTGGATGGGGTTGAATGCGTATATTACAGTTAAAACTGTTTAAAAAAAACATAAATTATTATTCTGACAGTTATATTGCATTGATAAATGAGATTATGCATTCTCAGTGGCAAAAACTATATACACAGCCTGGTAAATACACAGCCCATTTAATTCCATCGCTGCCCTTGCACGTCTCGTGTATACTTACACGAGATTAGAGCTTACATCTCGTGTACATATACACGAGATACATCTCGTGTAAGTACACACGAGATGAGATCTCGTGTATGTATACAAGAGATGTAAGCTCTCATCTCGTATAAGTATACACGACATAGGCATCTGAGCCTGCTTTTCCACAACCGCAACAGCAAAAGCAACAATAAACATAACTTGGAATGAAATTTGATTCTCAAATAGGACATCTCCACAAAACATCAATAGACCATTACACATATACTATCGCCTAATTGTATACGAAATGAAAGTGTTAACAAGGATAAGCATATAATTCAAACATTCATACAAACTGGATAAATCAAAAACCATTACACATATACTATCCTATATGTAATCTTCTTTGTCTTCTTGCATCGGTATCCTCCTCATAGAGTTGACTGAACTCTGCTATCCTATCTTGGTATGGGAGGAGTAGTTGGCTTGCGGTTGGATCACAGCGGTTCCGATAAAGGTTTGGTGGTGGTGGTATTGGGTAATCATTGCCTAACATGCGCAGCTGCAAAAGTAATAACAGTTAAATACAAGACAATGAAATATAATGAATATAAGTAAGACAACTAAATATAACTAATATAGATGAGACAATTAAGTTTCATACCGCTATAAAATGGTTTCCATTGACTTGTCCCACCACAACTGTGTTCACCGGTGGTTGTACTGGTGCAGTCACTGGAAGGCATAACATACCACCGCTAGTCGAGTAAGAAATGAACGCCACATTATACCTCGTGGCAATGATGTGCCCAAGATCTGGGAGCTCCATCCAATAATCACTGGGCGCCGTCCGGCTATAGCAAGCAATCTTACGTAAGAGTTCTCTTACCGATATCCAAGGTAGAACTCTTTCGTAAAGGTCTTGGCGAGCAAGCACCTCATTGTAACATTCTGTGCGCACTTCAGCCCACTTCTCCTCATCTCCGTATATCTGTGTTGCTACGGCTCTATAGCCACAATGTCCATCTGATGCCACATCTATGATGCCTCCAATACGCGGGGTAATGAAAGGCGGAAAAGACTCTACATACGGGGAGCTGTATAAACTAGTATAATTGGGTTGTCCATTTCCCTCTCCACGACCCTGACCCTGATCCCGTCCTCGTCCTCGACCTCGACCTCGGCCTCGACCCCGTCCTCTCCCACGACCGGAAGGAGCTACTGGTGGATGAGACGTAGGAGTACTAGCAGGGGTAGATGGTGTGGGTCCTGAAGGTGATTTCCGTTTGCGGGTGGACTCCGAACTCGCTTGGGTTGATGCAATGAATGCACATCTAGACCTGAAATAGGGCAAAGAAAAAAGAGTGAGAAGCATTCATACTGTTGTTTGAAAGTGTTAAAAAAAATTTGATGCTGCTGCTGATGTGTCTCGTGTAAGTCCACACGAGACATATCTCGTGTGGTTTTACACGTGACAAGTCTCGTGTAATACAACACGAGATATGTCTCGTATGGACTTACACGAGACACATCAGCAGCAGTTAAACAGTAGCAGCAACACAACAGCACAACAGCAACAATACAACAGCAAAAAATTTGAGACATAATTGAATGAAGATATATACCCTTTGCCAGTCGAGGATGGTGTAGCGGGGACTCGAAAAAATTTGTTAGTATGCTCCCAATCTGACAGTTCTATGGAACTTCCGGCCCGGGGTTCATTCGGCTTTGAAATATGATCCGGCTCCATCGTTTTGAATAACTGTCTCCTTACCGGTTCAGGCTCCTTAGATGAAGGGTTGTCTACTTCAATGTCCAACTTCTTCCAAAACTCATGAATCGTGGACAGCTCAATCCGTCCCTGACACTCCTCTATCTGTGCAATCTCATGACTACATGGAAGTCCATGTGTCCGCCTGTAGTAACACCCGCAGGCAGCCTCAGTGATTACATAACCCCCATTATGACGCTGCTTGATTTTCTGAATTCGATCATGCTCTTGTCTGATAATACGAAAGGCTACCGTTGACACTCTAGTGAATATGTTGCGATATAGATTGCGGGTCCTCAAATCAATTGGATATCTGGTCCTTGATCTATTCATACCCTGTTTGATAGTTTTTAGCTGGATATCTATGATTTTATGAGCCTTTTTAAACAGTGTGTAAAAAGTAGAAGAAGCACTCCCCAATGCCTTCTTCAACCTGTTATGCTCACCCTCAGTCCTGTTTGTGGTATGGGTCCCGAAGTGTGTTAACACATCCGTGTGCATGGACATAATATTCTGAGAGTACAAATTAAGCCATGTCTCGCGGAGGTAATCCAATAGTGCAGGATAAGATCTGAAACGGTCACGAAGCTCTGCCCAACGTAAGTCCCATTCGTCGGGGTTAGGGGCTGAGATTGCATAATTGAACGTCCTCATGAATGATTCTGCGAAGTCCTCGCTACCTGTATGCTCCAACCCTTTCCTTCTAACATTCATTTCGATATGCCTCCGACACAAGAAGTGTGCGGTGTGGGGAAAAACTGTACGGAGAGCGCTGATGAAACCCAACTCACGATCAGTGACAAAAACTGTAGGCAACCGGGGAGGTGTAAACAGACTGTGCAAATTGTTCAATGCCCATTCGTAATCACCCGTACTCTGATGCCTGAGGAACGCAGACGCTATTGTGAAATTATGCCCGGTGGAAGTAAAACCTACAAACTGCAAGTAGTACAGTCCGTAGCAGTTGGTGTTGTGAGTGCAGTCACCCTGTACAACATATGGAAAACAGTTCAGAATCTTCATTGCTAATGGGTGAGAGAAGAATATGTCTTCGATCATGCCAGTCTCAGCGTCTTCCCTCGTGTAGCTAGTATATTCATTATCACTGAGTAACTTAAGGAATTGTTGTAGCGGGTTCCTCCCTTGTCGTTCCCCTTCTCTATATTTTGACACGGCATTCCGGACGTGCATCGGAGTGCTCACGTTCTTCTCATCCTGCATCTTTAGCATTGCCACAATGTCATTTGGACGCACTGAACATTCACTTGCGGTACACACAGCGTCATATTCCCCAGGTGTCAATTTCCCGAGAGGAAAACCTTCCGGGTACAAAGGAAAGGCATGATTATGTATGCCATTCCTCACAACATAACCCCATGACCCATCAACACCCCTCTCTGTGGCGTATAGTTTAAAACTGCAATCTCGTTTCTTTGTACTAGTCTTCCTAATGTTATTTGATCTTCCGGCCCTGTGTTGTCCACCAAAATGACATGTGATGTAAGCATATGCTAGTTTATTTCCACGTCTATTCCTCGAGCTGTGTATAACTAGGTGTATATTTCGACCCCTCGCTATTTCCCGTACATGTGCAAGAAGCGCATCCCGAGTTTGAAATATTTCTGATGTCGTGAATTCATCACTGGTATCCGGGAATGGACCCTGCAAAATACGAGATGAAAAGTCAGTTTCAAAGCCCCAGCATACATCTATCTCGTGTAAGTCTACACGAGTTTCATCTCCTGTATGTCTACACGAGATGAAACTCGTGTAGACTTACACGAGATACTCCCTGTACAGATTGAAAAAAAAAATTGAAAACTGGAATTTGATCTGATATTTCATTGTTATTGTCATGTGTATTTGAAGATTGTATAAATAAATATCATGTGATTTAATTCAAGATTGGATTTTTAAAACAAGATGGGATTTTTAAAACAAGATGGGATTTTTATTTTGATTTTGATCACAATACACAAAAAAAACATTAAAAACTTACTTCATCGAAGCTAGGATCATTGAAACTTGGAGAATGTTGATGTGGAGGAATATTTTGTAAGATTTCTTCTTCTTCATCAACGAGAAAATCTATCATATCAAGGTCAATACAATCATAAGAATTTTGTGGAGAATTATGTGAGGAATCCATGTTATTATGTGAGTAATCCATGTTATGAACTTAAAAATTGAATTTTTGAATGATAAAGGGATATTATGTGGTTTCTGTTCAGAATGGGTGTGTTTTAGTAGGGTTTAATCGTCAAATTCATGCAATGGTCGCGGAAAAAGGGTTTATGGAATTTAAACATCTCGTGCAGGTTTACACGAGATTAACTTGACCATCTCGTGTATACCTACACGAGATGTCATAAACTCCAAATGACAAGTTGTTTATTTTTTTATTTTTTTTTTTCTAGGCTCTATATGACATTTTAAGACATTTCCATTAGTATGACATTGGTCAAATTCTAAACGGAAATGGAGTTACAAATATGTCCCATTTTTCTAGGTTTTAAGGAATATGTCCCGATCTTATGAAAGTGGTACATGTCTAAGTTGTTTATTTATTTTTTATTTTTTTATAGGCTCTATATGACATTTAAAGTGTTTTTCATTAGTATCACTTTCCTCAAAATCCAAACGGAAATTGAGTTAGAAATTTGTGACATTATTAGGGTTTTTAGGGTTTTAAGGAAAATGTCCCGATGTTGTGAAAATAGTATACGACTACCTAGTTTATTTTTTTTATTTTTTTTCTAGGCTCTAAATGACATTTAAAGTGTTTTTCATTAGTATCACTTTCCTCAAAATCCAAACGGAAATTGAGTTAGAATTTTGTGACATTATTAGGGTTTTTAGGGTTTTAAGGAAAATGTCCTGATGTTGTGAAAATGGTATACGACTACCTAGTTTATTTTTTTTTTTTTTTTTCTAGGCTCTAAATGACATTTAAAGTGTTTTTCATTAGTATCACTTTCCTCAAAATCCAAACGGAAATTGAGTTAGAAATTTGTGACATTATTAGGGTTTTTAGGGTTTTAAGGAAAATGTCCCGATGTTGTGAAAATAGTATACGACTACCTAGTTTATTTTTTTTTATTTTTTTTCTAGGCTCTAAATGACATTTAAAGTGTTTTTCATTAGTATCACTTTCCTCAAAATCCAAACGGAAATTGAGTTAGAATTTTGTGACATTATTAGGGTTTTTAGGGTTTTAAGGAAAATGTCCCGATGTTGTGAAAATGGTATACGACTACCTAGTTTATTTTTTTTTTTATTTTTTTTCTAGGCTCTAAATGACATTTAAAGTGTTTTTCATTAGTATCACTTTCCTCAAAATCCAAACGGAAATTTGTGACATTATTAGGGTTTACACGAGATGACATCTCGTGTAACACCACCCGAGATGCATCTCGAGTGGGTTTATACGAGACTTGTTTCGTGTAAACACACACGAGATGCATCTCGTGTAAACCCACACGAGACACATCTCGTGTGGGTTTACACGAGATACATCAGTAGTCTCAACACCAGCAACTACAACACAACAGCAACAACAACAGCAAAACATCATGTCCTCGGGGGGGGGGGGGAGGGGGGTTTTACGAAACACTAGAATAAACTATTGAATCGGGGGGGGGGAGGGGTGTTTTACCAAACACTGATAACTAAAATAAAAATACCATCATATTAACAAACTAGTAGAGGTGTCAATAAAAACTAGAATAAAATGTGTCCATTACAATACAATGAAAAGCAAAAATAAAATAAAATCCTAAGGCTGCGGTGGAAGTCCTAAAATCTCACCGGCCCGTCTAAGACCAACTAGCCAGTGCTCGGGGGCACTGGGATCCGACAAAAATGGAAGTATGATAGCTCGCAACTCCGCAATCCCTGCGACAGAAGGCTGCGGTGGAACATCAGGTGGGGGAGGTGGAATGTCACCGGGTGGACCGTGTATCGGATTAGCTATCCGAACATGACTCCTAGCCCTAAACCAAGACATATAATCTGGAGTCACGAAGGGAACAGCCACGGGATGATCTCTAGTAAATAGTGGCCCCCAACGGACATCGGCCCTAAACTCCGCCATGCCAAAAGCCACCCACTCCTGCCAAACCTGATCTCCGTCACCGTAACGCTTCTGGTACCCCTTCTGACCCTTTGCCAAAACGCATAACTCGGTCGCCATGGGGGGCAGTCTGGGGATCCTCTGCTGGTACCCGAACTGCCTAGTCACACGATCAGGCATATACGCCTCTGTGATGTCACAAAAGCGTATAACACCCCTGTAGTATGAAACAGGCAGTATCGCGTCCGACCCGGTCCCATAAGGAGTCCAAATAACCTGTGAGTAGACATTGTTAGGCAAAGTCAACAGAATATCGGAAGGAACGACACAAAAACGTATAATAGTTTTAATATGAATAACTCACACTGTCAGCCCCCATCCTGTCAAGAATGCGGCGATACTGCACAAGATGATCGAACGTCCTCCCAGCCGAATCATCACGAGACCATCTACGGGCTCTCAGCTGCCCCTGCTGCCAATGGGGGTCAGTAACTCGCCGAAAACCCGGAAAGTACTCGTATATCCAGGCCTGAGATGTATGTAAAAAAGTATTAAATACTACTCAAATGCAACATTTAATAACAGGGGGGGGAGTAGACAGTAAAAAGATAGTGAATAGAGTAAGATGTACCTCTAGGAGAGCCGCACAACCGCCCATCTGCTTGCATCCGGATCTGGACGCCTTCCCCAACTCTCGGTACATATATGCCAAAGTGGCTGATCCCCAGGAAAGAGTGGGGATGCTGGCTAGATCCATGCACAGGGGCAGGTAGGCTGCGGGCACCTTATCCCCGCTCTTGTCCACGAACATCGTGCAACCCAATAGGTGCAGGATATACGCGGACGCACGATGGGCATCTGTCATGCCGCCTCTACGCTGAGTAAATAGACGCCTGACATCCCTCAATAAATAACCAGTGCCGCTCAACTGGAGGTGTCTAGAGATGCTAGATACGTCAGGCGCTGGATCCGTATAGCGAACAACTCCACCATCAATCCTGATACCTGTAAATTGAAGATGCAATAACACATTTTAGTATAAGAGATGAATGTAGACAGTTCATATAATATATGTAGACAGTTATATAATTGTGAATGGAGTATCGAAGCGATGTTATAAAAACATACCCAGGATATGAAAACTGTCATGTAAAGTAATCGTCATCTCCCCCCACGGCATGTGGAACGAGTTAGTCTCAGGAGACCACCGTTCCAAAAATGCCGTTGGAGGGCATGGTTAGGCCTATGAATGACGGAATCATGCAGATGCTGGAGGCCAGATGCATCTACGAGGGCCAGCCAGGCTCTATCAGCAACCGGCTGCTCATCACGCTTGAACCTGTTCATTCGAAACAAAAAATATTATCAGTACTCAAGAAAAGCAGCATAGGATGATAATTAATGGAATATTTAGAGTGTGTGTTATAAATAACTTCAATATTTAAAACATTTCACATTAATGCTAAGCTTACTGTGCAAGATGCGTGAGTCTCGTATGGAAAGTCACCAATCCCTCAGTAGTAGAGTCACCCCAAATCTGTCTGGCTCGGTGGTCACCGAACCCGTACATCAGTGAAACATCCTCTGGCCCACCACCGGGGTCCCTCTGAAGCTGCCATGATGGTGGCGCATCCTGACCCCGCCTCCTCCCGTGTCTCAGAGGTCTAGGTGGCTCTACTACATCATCATCCTCATCATCCTCCTCCTCCTGCACCCCCACCTCCACCTCCTCCTCCTCCTCCTCCTCATCATCCTGCCCCCCCTCCTGCCCCTCCCCATCCTCCTCCCCATCATCACTATCACTCTCCTCCTCCCCATCATCACTATCCTCCTCCTCCTCCTCCTCACTATCCCCATCGACCGCCGCCTCCTCCTCCTGAACATCATCAGCTGCTGCCGCCTCCTCCTCCCTCTCCTCCTGCTCATCATCAGTTGTGGCATCCTCGTCATTCCGAGCCTTGCTCCGGTTTTCTCCTCTCTCCAAACGCTCTTCAGCCTTCCTCTTTCTAGCTGAAACGGTCATAGGATCACGTGCCTACAAAAAACACAAATAAGAGACAATACATTAGCGACAGTTACAGTAGATTAAATAAATGAACACAATGCTGACTGATAATTCACAATGCTGATATTCAGAAGGATCACATCTCGTGTAACACCACTCGAGATGCATCTCGAGTGGGTTTACACGAGATGACATCTCGTGTAACACCACTCGAGATGCATCTCGAGTGGGTTTATACGAGACTTGTCTCGTGTAAACACACCCGAGATGCATCTCGAGTGGTGTTACACGAGACACCAATTTCAATTTTACATTTTTCAAATTATGTTTAATTGGGAATATAGAAATGTAAAATAAGGTTAAAAATTGCTTACCTTTTTCACAGGCGCTGTAGACGAGCTAGTCCCGGCGGCGATGTGGGCGGCGGTCCCGCCGGCGGCGGTCCCGGCGGCGGTCTTGGGTATTTTAAGTTTCACCATTTCAATTTCGAAAGTTTTTTTTTTTTTTTTACTGTGAGAGAGAGAGGTGAGAGAGAAGAACAGAGCGAGCGAGAGAAAGACGACGGCGACGGTGAGCGACGACGGTGAGAGAGACGTTAGAGAGAGACCGTTCGTTTCTTTCGTCGTTTCAAACCGAGAGAGAGAGGGGGGGTTAGGGAGCGAACGTGAGGGAGAGTGAAATTGAAAATATATATATATATATATATATATATATATATATATATATATATATATATAGGGGTACTTTGGTAATTTAATGGGGCTATGGAAATAAGGGGCCGTGTATATAAATATCCCTATTCTCAGTATTTAGTTTAATGTCACAAAAGAACAAGAGGGCTGATTGTAGAAGAACCCGATTCATCAAAAACGATGTTGGTATTATTGGATATAAAACATTAGCAAAACCATCATCTTCTACTAAGCAAAGGAAACCAACGTTCATGCAAAGAAGCTTGATAGGAAACCATGAACAAAAGAAACACAAGCAAAACCCCAAGGAGAACCTCCGCCCGATGAAACGAGTCTTTATCGGGCAACGAGATAGCAAAGGGTACGCGGGCCCGGTCTTCGCTCGATAGCCAATGAACCAAAAGTAACAGCACCACCTGTAACACCCCAACTTTTCACAACTATTAAATAATCATTAACTTGGATAAATCCTTAAATCAGAATGCCCAACGGCTACAAATAACCACAATTCAAACTTTAACTAACAATCAACCCATAACGGCTAGTACAAGTCACTAGCTCAGAATGGTAACCAACGGAAAAATAATGTTCAACTTAACTTAACTTAACGGAAACATATAACTACTAACTAACTTTAATCGCAAGTAGCTTCTACGCCAACGATTCCTTGTGACCTTTAGTATCCTTACTTATAACCTGGAAAAAAATGAGGATGAAAGGAATGAGCGAACAATGCCCAGCAAGTTCATACGGAATCCCCTCGGGTACTAAGAGGAGATAACCGAAACGAACGGTAACAAGAATTAACAACGAAAGGATAACTCAATGATCAAACAAACACTCAGTTTGAAAACATTTAACTTGATGAAAAACAATTCATTTCTTGAAAACACGTGGCTTCAGAGACAGTTTCCAAAACACAACATTTTTCACAAAACTTTACTTTTCTTTACTTTATTTTACTTTACTTCATTTAGGGATTAAGCACGCGCTGTACCTAGGGCTCGGGTTTCTACTGACCGCACCCAAAATCGGTATATCATGATAACCTACGTTACTTCATCAAGCAACGCAAAGGGGTCCACATGTTCAACTTAGAACTATGGATAACTGTAAGGGTCCACTTATCCGTTTCGGGATTATGGATAACTGTAGGGGTCCACTTATCCGTTTCGGGATTATGGATAACTGTAATCACTTTACTTATTACAAAACTTCACTTTAAAGAGCTTTTACAAAACAAAGCTTAACTTTACAACTTTACTTGATCACTTTTTAAAAGATACACATCTCACTTGGACACCTAGGTTACAAAATCAATCATACACATGATACCCCTATTGAACAATAACAATATCAATAGAGTGGATAACAAAAGACGGAACAATTCGCAGAACGGAATAGTTATTAAAAGACTATCTAGCCACACAGATAGTTTACTTTATAAAAACAAAGATTGGGAATCCTAACAAAGGATTAAGAATCAATACACAACTAAGAGCGTAATCCCTTACCTTAGCCTTGCATTTAACTAGCTCGCTTTACTCCGCTTGGACAATCTACAAACATGAAATAGTCTAGCCTTAGACATGCGAAAAATACTATTTTACTTCCGTCCCAATTTACTTATTTTTACTCGATTAACCCCATGGTTTAGTCATCTATAACCTCTTTCCTATTAACCAATAACTTTAAGAATGACTACAACACCCCCTAGGGTTTTTATTAGTCAATCCCCAACTCTCAATTTCACTATACGAATTACACACACTGATTTCACACTTTCTGCACACACTTACTGAGTACACCTACTGACAGACACACCCACCACTCTGATACACCCACACTCTGGTACACCCACCACTCAGATGCACCCACACACACTAAAACACCTTCAACACACACACACACAATGTATAGACACATACACACACACACGCACATATCATACACACACACACACTAACACGCAGAACACACACACACACACAGTAACACGCAAAACACACACACACACACTACATCACACACACACGCTCACATATATACACACAAGGACACCTTCATTATTTAACAACCCTATTTTACAACCCTAATTTCATAGTTTTGTATACCCTAGTTCAACATTAGGGTTAGGGTTTACCACCACCATAATCATCATAATTAGGTTAGTTTAAACGGGGAGAACAAGGTTTGGGAGTAGGATCGTTACCTTACACGTTTCCCTCTTCTCTCCTCTTTCTTCTTCTTCTTTTTCCTTGGCCGTTCTCCTTCTCTGCGATCTCTTCTCTGTCGCCGCCCCTCTCCCTATTCCCGTTCTCTATTTTTTTTTTCTTTTGTGATAGAGTAAGAATAATACTAGGGTCTCTAATAATATATACTCTAGGGTTTTAGTTTCCTTAATTAAAAAGGATAACAATAACCTATTGGGTTTTTTTTAATTGCTAAAGCCCAAAATGAGCCCAAGACTTACTCTTAAATAATGAGTCCAAGATAATTAAAAAGAGTTTCACAATTAAATAAAATTATGGCCTAGGGCCGGGTATTACATTCTTACCTCCTTAAAAGAGTTTGGTCCTCCAAACTAAACGTACCTTAAACATCAAACAAAGCGGGATACATATCACGCATTTCACTTTCGAGCTCCCACGTGGCTTCTCTTTCCGTGTGATTGCTCCACTGCACCTTTACGTACGGAATCACTCGCTTCCGCAATACTTGATCTTTACGGTCTACAATCTTTACCGGCTTCTCATCATAACTCAAGTCTTCACGAAAACGTAACTGTTTGTACTCTATGACGTGGCTTGGGTCAGCTACGTACTTCCTCAACATCGACACGTGAAACACGTTGTGCACACCAGACAGCACATGAGGTAGAGCCAACTTATAGGCTACCGCCCCTATTCGTTCTAGAATCTCGAATGGCCCCACGTATCTAGGACTTAACTTTCCACGAATTCCAAACTGCATGATCCCTTTGGTCGGTGAGATCTTCAAGAACACATGATCTCCTATTTGAAACTCCAGATCGCGCCTTCGATTATCTGCATACGATTTCTGCCTACTCTGCGCAGTTAACAACCATTTGTGAATCTGTTGAACTTTATCCGCCGTTACTTGAACAATCTCGGGTCCAGTCAACTTTCTCTCGCCTACTTCATCCCAACACGCAGGCGATCTACATTTCCGCCCATACAGAGCTTCATACGGCGCCATTCTAATACTAGAGTGGTAACTATTATTGTAGGCAAATTCCACTAGTGGTAGATGATCATCCCACGCTCCTTGCCAATCTAACGACGTTGCTCTCAATAGGTCTTCGAGAGTTTGAATCGTCCTTTCTGACTGTCCGTTTGTCTGAGGGTGAAATGATGTACTCATAGTTAACTCTGTCCCTAACGCTTTCTGTAAACTCTTCCAGAAATTTGATGTGAACCTCGCATCTCGGTCTGACACTATAGAGACCGGTATCCCATGTAACCTCACGATCTCATCCACGTACAACTTAGCTAACTTCTCCAACGAATCAGTCACCTTGATCGCTAGAAAGTGAGCCGATTTAGAGAGCCTATCCACTATGACCCAAATTGCATTATGACCCTTCAACGTCTTAAGAAGTCCAATCACCAGATCCATAGTGATGTGTTCCCACTTCCACTCTGGAATAGGTAACGATTGCAGTAGTCCCGCGGGTTTTTGGTGTTCACTTTTCACTTGTTGACACACCAAACATTTAGAAACGAATTCCGCTACCTCACTCTTCATATTATTCCACCAAAAAGATTCTTTTAAGTCCCGGTACATCTTAGTACTCCCAGGGTGAACCGAAAACCTTGAACAGTGAGCTTCCTCAAGAATTTCCCTTTTGATACTATCATTATTAGGCACCCAAATCCTCGATCAATATCTCATAATCCCGTCATTACTAACACGGAAATCTGCCATTCCCTTCCTACCGATAGCCTTGTGAATCGCTTCTAACTCGTCATCCACATTCTGAGCTTCCTTGATTCTCACTAACAATATTGGTTGGACACTCATCTGAGCCAAATAACCTTTAACTTGAACTTCCAGCTTTACTATTTCACTATTTCTCAATTCACTTACCCCCTTAGAAATCATAGTCGCTAATGTCCCATGGTTCTTTCTGCTTAACGCATCTGCTACCTTATTGGCCTTTCCAGGATGATACAGTATTTTGCAATCATAATCCTTAAGTAATTATATCCATATCCTCTGTCTCATATTCAACTCCTTCTGAGTGAAAATATACTTAAGACTTTTATGGTCGGTGTAAATTTCACATGGTACCCCATACAAATAGTGTCTCCAAATCTTCAATGCAAACACCACGGCCGCTAACTCTAAATCGTGGGTAGGATAATTTTTCTCGTGGTTCTTGAGTTGCCTAGACGCATAAGCCACCACTTTGTCATTTTGCATCAACACACAACCCAAACCTTTCAATGAAGCATCACTATAAATCACAAAGCCATCACTGTTTGTTGGTAACGTAAGAACAGGCGCAGACACCAATCGCCCTTTCAATTCTTGAAAACTCCTCTCACAATCGTCTGACCACACAAATCTTGTCCCTTTTGTGGTTAACTTGGTCAATGGTAGGGATAACTTTGAAAACCCTTCTACGAACCTACGGTAGTATCCTGCTAAACCCTGCTAAACCCAAAAAGCTCCTTATCTCACTAACAGAAGTTGGTCTCTCCCAATTAACTATAGCCTCAACCTTTGCAGGGTCAACTGCTATCCCATTCTTAGATACCACACGTCCCAAGAACGCTACTTCCTCAAGCCAGAATTCACACTTCTTAAACTTGGCATACAACTTTTGCTCCCTCAAAATCTGTAATACTAATTTCAAATGCTCTCCATGCTCCTCTTTTGACTTCGAATACACCAAGATGTCATCAATGAATACTATTACACACTTGTCCAAATATTCTTGAAACACTCTATTCATGAGCTCCATGAACACAGCAGGCGCATTGGTCAGCCCAAACGGCATTACTAGGAACTCGTAGTGTCCATACCTTGTCCTAAAAGCCGTCTTTGCCACATCATCCTTTTTCACTCTTAATTGATGGTAACCAGAACGCAGATCAATCTTAGAGAAATAGCATGCACCTTGGAGTTGGTCAAACAAATCATCGATCCTTGGCAAAGGATACTTATTCTTAATTGTCACACGGTTTAACTCCCGATAGTCAATGCATAACCTCATCGACCCATCCTTATTCTTTTCAAATAATACCGGCGCACCCCACGGTGATGCACTCGGTCTAATCAGACCCTTGTCCAAAAGTTCTTGTAACTGCTCCTTTATCTCTTTAAGTTCCGGCGGAGCCATCCTATATGGTGCTTTCAAAATCGGTGTAGTCTCTAGTGCTAAATCTATTGAAAACTCTACTTCTCGCTCCGGTGGTGTTCCCGGTAAGTCAATCCCTTACTATGGAAAGAGATTCTATGGTCACTTCTTTCTTGCTTGACTCACTAACATACGCTAGAAGGCCCTCACAGCCCTTCCTTAATAGTTTATGAGCCTTCATTACAAAATCAGATCAGTCCGGACTCTCAGTTTAGATCCTTGAAAATAGAATCTTTCTCCGAAGGGTAATTCGAAGTTTACTTCCTTTTTAAAACAGTCTACTTTGGCATGATATGCAGCTAACCAATCCATTCCCAATATCACATCAAATTCTTCGATTTCCAAGCTAATGAGATCAACCTCAAGCTTTTTCCCGTCCACTTTCAAAGGACACTTCCTATATATAGACGTAATAGGGATCGATTCTCTAGTTTGAATATCTATAACTAAAGAATTCTCTAACGCCTCAGGAATTAAATTCATTTTCTTAGCCAAGCAATCATTTGGCACTTCTCATTAGAACTTTGCCCTTTGACGTCGTTCTTATTACCATACATTTGGTTTCCATGACCTTTACTCTGGTACTTACTAGCAGCGCTGTCCTTTTTTTTTTTTTTTTTACGATCCTCTGTAGCCTTCCGCTTATTGCTATTCCCATCGCGGTTCTAGCTTCCCTTAGATCCAGTCGACTCCGCGATAACTATCTGCTTCTTCCTCCACTATCCTTACCCTATCCAGCACTTGATCATAGGTTGATAGCATTAACGGAGTAATTCTGTATTTGATTCGGTCGTTTAAACCATATTCAAACTTTCGGGCTTTCTGATCTTCATCACCGAAGATCATTGGGCAGATTCTAACAATTCGGTGAATCTAGCACCATAGTCGTCCACCTTCGTACTTCCTTGAGTTAGCATCATAAACTCAGACACTCTGACGTTTTGAACACTTGCCGGATAATATGATACTATCATTAGTACCATGAATACGAAGCGTTTTCACGCACTCTCATACTATAGATCGTCTCCACAGACTAACATTCAATTTATAGGTTATTCACTAGACCACTGGTCGCTTCAATCAACCGTCACTATCTTCATTAGTCAACTTTACTAGACTAATCTTACCTAATCCAGGTTAACTCTCACATTTAACACTATTGCTCATGCCAACACAAACATTGCTACTATGCTTAATATTTTCACATAAATAGGCCGTCCCCAAAGGACGTAACTTTTACAAACGGTCGGTTTACTAAATCTCTGGTCGTTTCAATAGACCAACTCTACTTAGCGAAGACATTTCACTAGACTTTACTTACTATCAGGCCGATTCACTAGACCTACTTTCATTCACACTTGGCCGTATCAATAAGCCATTTACTTTTGCACTTGACCGTTTCAATAGGTCACTTTATTCTTGTTTCGATCATTTCACTAGACCAAAACTAATTTCACTTTGGCCGTTTCAATAAGCCAATTAATACTCATGGTCTTTTCACTTGACCAGTACTTATTTGTTCTAAATAGCTCACCCGCCATAAAACTTAAGAACAAAACAATTAACAAAGCTATTTGCTTAAATGAATCATAACTTTTACTACGAGAATCTTCTTGGAATAAAAGTTAACAAAACAAAATTCTAGTATTTTTCTCTAAACTAGAACTAACTATCAATACTATAAATAAGAATAAACTCTATGTCCCACTTTTCAATCATGGAACACCTTCCTAGGCCTTTCCCTAGGCCTTCCATTTGGCACCCTTGGAACTCCCTTAGAACCTCTTGGCATACCTCTGGGCCTACGAACCGGTACCATCTCTTGTTCCAGTTCTTCATCATCATCAATGATGATTGGGGTAACTTCCTTGTCCCCAAGGTTAATTCCTACGTCCTCGATTTCCTCTTTAGCTACCAATTCTTCCTCATTTGGCGCTTCATTACCTATGAGTGTTGTCGGTTCCAACTCTCTAGTTCTAGTTTTCTTCAAATCTTTCAATTCATAAAACCATTAGTGAGCTTCTTCTCTGGTTTCATGATAGTACTTCTCACTTTGATTCATGGTCTCCTTTACTTCTTCCAGTTCTTTGAAGTGTCTAGTAATACTTTCCTATCTTGCATCCACTTCTCTAGTGTAAAGCTTACTCTGGTCTTTTCAGCTTCTAAGTCTTCAGTTAACTTTTGAATCTTGAGTGCATATCTCTGAATCACTCTTTTCTTAATTGTTCTTTGCTTCAATTTCATCTTCTGGCTTCTTCTAAGTCCGTCATTAACTTACAATTAGGATATAACCATTATCAACACCATATAACTCAAAGGTATATGACTATTATCATCAATTGCATAAGCAACTTAAAGAATAACGTTCTAGTATAACCCTTCAAGTGTCACTCCCAAAGTGTTCACTTACATTCCTCTACATTTATTGAGGAAATCTTATCTTAGGTTCTTTCCTAAAATAGCAAGATTCTATAAAAGGAAAGTTTCCAAACTTAGAAAGTTTCCCAAAATGGAAGGTTTCCCTAAATAGCAGGTTTCTTCAATTAGTGCTTCCCAATAATACTTTGTTCTTATCAGAGTTCTAAAGCCCAACATCGTTATGTACTACTTCTCCCAATAGTCTTAACTTCTAAGTCTGAGTCTCCCAAGTAATCCTAAACCGGGGCTCTGATACCAACTGTAACACCCCAACTTTTCACAACTATTAAATAATCATTAACTTGGATAAATCCTTAAATCAGAATGCCCAACGGCTACAAATAACCACAATTCAAACTTTAACTAACAATCAAACCCATAACGGCTAGTACAAGTCACTAGCTCAGAATGGTAACCAACGGAAAATAATGTTCAACTTAACTTAACTTAACGGAAACATATAACTACTAACTAACTTTAATCGCAAGTAGCTTCTATGCCAACGATTCCTTGTGACCTTTAGTATCCTTACTTATAACCTGGAAAAAATGAGGATGAAAGGAATGAGCGAACAATGCCCAGCAAGTTCATACGGAATCCACTCGGGTACTAAGAGGAGATAACCGAAACGAACGGTAACAAGAATTAACAACGAAAGGATAACTCAATGATCAAACAAACACTCAGTTTGAAAACATTTAACTTGATGAAAAACAATTCATTTCTTGAAAACACGTGGCTTCAGAGATAGTTTCCAAAACACAACATTTTTCACAAAACTTTACTTTTCTTTACTTTAGTTTACTTTACTTCATTTAGGGATTAAGCACGCGCTGTACCCAGGGCTCGGGTTTCTACTGACCGCACCCAAAATCGGTATATCATGATAACCTACGTTACTTCATCAAGCAACGCAAAGGGGTCCACATGTTCAACTTAGAACTATGGATAACTGTAAGGGTCCACTTATCCGTTTCGGGATTATGGATAACTGTAGGGGTCCACTTATCCGTTTCGGGATTATGGATAACTGTAATAACTTTACTTATTACAAAACTTCACTTTAAAGAGCTTTTACAAACAAAGCTTAACTTTACAACTTTACTTGATCACTTTTTAAAAGATACACATCTCACTTGGACACCAAGGTTACAAAATCAATCATACACATGATACCCCTATTGAACAATAACAATATCAATAGAGTGGATAACAAAAGACGGAACAATTCGCAGAACGGAATAGTTATTAAAAGACTATCTAGCCACACAGATAGTTTACTTTATAAAAACAAAGATTGAGAATCCTAACAAAGGATTAAGAATCAATACACAACTAAGAGCGTAATCCCTTACCTTAGCCTTGCGTTTAACTAGCTCGCTTTACTCCGCTTGGACAATCTACAAACATGAAATAGTCTAGCCTTAGACATGCGAAAAATACTATTTTACTTCCGTCCCAATTTACTTCTTTTTACTCGATTAACCCCATGGTTTAGTCATCTATAACCTCTTTCCTATTAACCAATAACTTTAATAATGACAACACCCCCTAGGGTTTTTATTAGTCAATCCCCAACTCTCAATTTCACTATACGAATTACACACACTGATTTCACACTTTCTGCACACACTTACTGAGTACACCTACTGACAGACACACCCACCACTCTGATACACACACACTCTGGTACACCCACCACTCAGATGCACCCACACATACTAAAACACCTTCAACACACACACACAATGTATAGACACATACACACACACACGCACATATCATACACACACACACACACTAACACGCAGAACACACACACACACACACACACAGTAACACGCAAAACACACACACACACACTACATCACACACACACGCTCACATATATACACACAAGGACACCTTCATTATTTAACAACCCTATTTTACAACCCTAATTTCATAGTTTTGTATACCCTAGTTCAACATTAGGGTTAGGGTTTACCACCACCATAATCATCATAATTAGGTTAGTTTAAACGGGGAGAACAAGGTTTAAGGAGTAGGATCGTTACCTTACACGTTTCCCTCTTCTCTCCTCTTTCTTCTTCTTCTTTTCCCTTGGCCGTTCTCCTTCTCTGCGATCTCTTCTCTGTCGCCGCCCCTCTCCCTATTCCCGTTCTCTGTTTTTTTTTTTTCCTTTTGTGATAGAGTAAGAATAATACTAGGGTCTCTAATAATATATACTCTAGGGTTTTAGTTTCCTTAATTAAAAAGGATAACAATAACCTATTGGGTTTTTTTTTAATTGCTAAAGCCCAAAATGAGCTCAAGACTTACTCTTAAATAATGAGTCCAAGATAATTAAAAAGAGTTTTACAATTAAATAAAATTATGGCCTAGGGCCGGGTATTACACCACCGGCACGACCATCAAAACAATCTTGAGTGTGGCCATGAAGTCCTCAAACATGGACTCATAGTTTATGTACCAAGTGAAACCCAAGAAGAGAAGGAGAATAGAAAGGAAGAAAAGTAAGTGAATAGGGAAAGATGTGTGTTGTGGTGCCTAGCCATGATTTTGTGTGGACAATGAGAATGTTAGTGAGAAATTGGGAAGAAGAATCAAGAGGTGTGTTGAGTGAAGATTGAATATAGCTTATATAAGGCAGATTAATATATACTTCCTCAGAAAAGATACTCTTTTAACTTTTTTTGAATTGTTAATTTAAATTTGGATATTTAAATTTTATTTATTTATTTATTTATTTTAATCTAAATTTTAAATTATTGTTATTAATACTTCTGTATTGTTAAGATGTTTCAGTAATAAATTTTTGAAATATGTTGAGCTATTAATTTTTTACTAAATTTTTAATTAAACTTTATAAATACTCCCTTTGTTTCAAAATGATCTTCTCATTTGTCATTTTCTATTGTCTCAATTTTCTTCTTCCTTCCTATTTTTACAATTCAGGCATAAATGTGCATAAACATAACATAACTATATCATTAAAAAAATTCAATAATTAAATGAAAAGAGTAATTGATAATTGAAAAAAAAATAATAATCAACCTTTTACTTTGCTTTATCATTCCAAGCGAATCTATGTCTTGGTTTAGTATAACCATTTAAAAAAGAAGCAATTTCTAGTCTTGGTTTAGCTTAAGCATTTAAAAAAGAAGCAATTTGTAGTTTCCTTTAAAGCGAATCTATCTTCTTCTCTTTTTTTCGAAATCAAACTACCATTACCATTAGATTAAGGGTTAATTGCAGTTTAAGGCCTGAACCCAGCATAGTGTTCCCCAAGGAGGGCTCCAACAAATTATTTCTGCAGACCAGGGCTCAATACGTCTTTTTTTCATCAATTTGGGGCTTTTTGACGGAATTCGTTAGAAATTTCGTTAACTACTCATGTGCCGTGCACGTGATCAACGGAATGGTTACTTTGAAGTTATTAATCCTATATAGGGGCCTTAATGAAAATTCTAAACATTAAAGGGTTGAATATTACTATTTTTAAAATATTTAATACTTGAACTTAAAACAAAATAAAGTAATCATCTTTTATTTTAAAAAACTAAACATAATTCAAAAAAAGAAAAAAGAAAAATAAATTTAATAAATTAAATTTTACTGTGCATAACAATTTATTTTATGTGTATTAATATATTCAAACTTGTTTGGGAAACATTAATATTTTAAAACTTGCAATGAATAATTTACTATTAGATAACAATATTTGAATTATAATAATTATCAAAATTAAATAATTAATTATTTAATGTTATTTGTGGCATTACTTCTTTTCCTTTTAAAATGTTAATGAATTTAAATATAATATACTTAAAAGATAAAAAAACAAGAAAATAATGATTTAATACAAATTCATAAGAAAAATAGTATCCTAATCCTAATATTAATCCTATTCAAACAGCTCAAAAAAAGAAGAAAAAAAAAAACCCCAAATCCTAATCCTAATTCTAATCCTAATCCTAATCTTAATCCTAATCCCACACTTCAAGAAACCAAGCAAATGAAAAAAAAAAAAAAAGAAAAGAAAAAGAAGAAGAAGAAACCCAGCAAAATGAACACCCCTTTTACTCCTCTGTTTCTCTACCCCATCCGGAGCTCAAATGGCCACCCTCCCACCACCTTCACCGCCACCCTTCCCAGCCTCACTTTCACGTTTTATTGCTTTTCTATAAACCAACAACCCCATTCTTTAGAGTTCTTCATTAAGTACAAAAAATTTGTCAATTTCTCCGACACAAGAACCAAGCAGGAACTTGTAACAATCGAATTCCATCGGGTTTTTGTGCACAAATTTCTTGAATTTGTCAATTTCTTCGCGGTTGTGCACTGAATTTCTTGATTTGGTCAAGAAATATTAATCTAGGTATCTTGATTTGAATTTAGATCTTTGGTTTTGAAGAGAGGATGAAAAGAGAGAGAGAGAGAGAGAGAGAGGACCTAAGGCTGGCGGCGACGGCGACGACGCTCTGGTGGGTGGTCGTGGTGGCGATGGTCGGTTGGCCATGGAAGCGATGGGCATAGTTGTCCGGCAGAGGGAAGGTGAAGTGGGGATGGGGGAGGAGAAGAGAGAGAGAGAGAGAGAGAGAGAGAGAAGTGTTTACAGAGAGGGTGGAGGATGGGGAAGAAGGGTGGATTGTGGAGGGGAAGAGAAGTAGAAGTAGGGAGCTGGAGTAGTTGAGAAGATGAAGAAGAGAGAGAATGAGATTCAATCTGGGTTTAATTTGGGGATGGAGATGGGGTTGAGTGTAATATTATAGATTTACATTTTTTATTTCACCTTTAATTTTCAGACTCTTACACTTGACCCCTTAATAGTTAAAATTAACTTCAAAGTAACAATTCCGTTGATCACGTGCACGGCACATGAGTAGTTAACGAAATTTCTAACGATTCCGTCAAAAAGCTCCAAATTGATGAAAAAAAGACGTATTGAGCCCTGGTCTGCAGAAATAATTTGTTGGAGCCCTCCTTGGGGAACACTATGCTGAGTTCAGGCCCTAAACTACAATTAACCTTTAGATTAAGGGTAAAAGCACAAAAATATGAGTAGGCTCTCTACAAATATCAGAGGCTCAACCAAAGTATTATCATCCATTACAATGGCAGTTATAAATATATAAAAAATGTAAGAAGAAAGATGATGAAAGTGGATGTTCGTGCATAAAGTTGTACTAGCATTCTTGATCTTCCACCTTGTATCTCTAGTAGCATTACCCTAAAATGCACAGATGTCTCTCCGAGCGTAACTTGGATACTACCATATATCGGCATTCACAAAATCCCCCATCGGTAAATATTTAGCGTTGAAAACTCTATCATTTAAGGCTTCTGGGTTAGCAATAAATTGCCAACCGAACTTTCCAAGCAATGCTATTATCCTCCACTTACGATTCAACAATGATGATCGGAAAACAAAACAAAAGAACAAGGCTCCCACAATGGAGAGAATGCAAAGGCTCCCACAACGGAGAGAATACAATAAATCAAACATCATTTCAACAATCTTCCTCTTCACTTATTCAAAAACTAAAACGAAAAATCTAAAAAAAAAACAAAAATTAGAAAACAACCAGATCTGGAAGTAGATTTAGAAAGAGAACTCTGTCTAAATCTAAATCCAAATCTGGATTAAGGAGAAAAATTAATCAAGAAACCTTACCAAATCTATAGAAATTTTGAAGAATAAGAAAGAAACCGTGAGAGAGAACGGTTGGGGGCTAGTCTCGGTGTCATTGTTGAAAAAAAAAAGTGTAAATAAGTGTTTTCAGAATGCAGAGTGACATTTTTGTAAATAAGTGTAAATTTTTTACAACGTGCGGTGACATTTTTGTAAATAATCGGAACTTATAAAAACTCATCAGACAATTTTTGACACTGTAACATACATTTTTCACTAGTACCACAAGACTTTTTAACACTAGGACAAGCACGTATTTTGAAACTTATAAAAACTCACTTGACACTTGTTGACACGGTAACAAACATTTTTCAATACTATAATAGACACTTTTTAACACTGGGACATGCAATTCTTAACACTACAACCGGCAATATTTAACACTAGCACTAAAAGTGTCTGTTTGAATGTTTATAAGTACCGGTTGATTGTTTTATAAATGTTATACTCCATCCGTCCCAGTT
>JAOWBW010001456.1:231147-297865 GCA_026119855.1 Campanula takesimana
TTCTCTGCGCCGTCCCCTCTTTCCCATTCTTTTGCTTTTTCTTTTGAGATAGAAAATAAACTAGGGTCTTAGGGTTAGGGAATATTTATATTAAAGGGTTTTAATTCCCCAATCGAAAAGGATTTCAATATCCTATTGGGTTTTTAATTTCCCAAAGCCCAAGTAACCCAATACTTACTCATTAATTAATTGAGTCCAAGATAATAAAAAGTCCCACGAAAATAAAATAATTGGGCCATAATTGCCGGTTATTACATTCTTTCCTCTTAAAAGAGTTTGGTCCTCCAAACTAAACGTACCTTAATCAGAAAACAAGGCGGGATATACCTCTCGCATCTCGCTCTCGAGCTCCCACGTAGCTTCTCTTTCCGTATGGGTTGCTCCATTGCACTTTCACATAAGGAATTACTATTTTCCTCAAGGTTTGATCCTTCCGATCTACAATATTTATAGGTTCCTCGTCGTAGCTCAAATTGGCACGAACTCTTAGTTACTTATACCGATCGCATGACTCGGATCGGGAATGTACTTCCTTAACATTGACACATGAATACATTATGCACTCCAGCTAGCACATGTGGTAAAGCTAACTTGTAAGCTACCATCCCAACTCGTTCCAAAATCTCAAATGGTCCCCACATATCTAGGGCTTAACTTCCCGCGAATACCGAACCTCATGACTCCTTTAGTTGGCGAAATTTTCAAGAACCACATGATCGCCCAATTGAAACTCTAAATCGTGCCTTCGGCGATCGGCATATGACTTCTGTCGACTTTAAGCGGTCAATACCATTTTCGAATTTGTTGAACCTTATCAGCGGTCACTTGGATAAGTTCTGGTCCAGTCAACTTTCTCTCAGCCAACTTCATCCCAGCAAGTAGGTGACCTACACTTTCTCCCATATAATGCCTCGTAAGGTGCCATCCGATACTAGCATGAAACTATTGTTGTACGCGAATTCTACTAGCGTCAAATGTTCGTCCCATGTTCCTTGCCAGTCCAACGACGTAGCTCTCAACATATCCTCTAGAGTCTGAATAGTCCTTTCTGTCTGTCCATCCGTTTGTGGGTGAAAGGCTGTACTCATTGCCAATTCCGTACCCATGCTTGTTTTAAACTCTTCCAGAATTTCGATGTAACCCTCGCAACCCTATCAGACACTATCAAAACTGGTATTCCATGTAATCTCACAATTTCATCAATGTATAGCTTGGCCAATTTCTCAAATGAATCATTTACCTTAATTGCTAGGAAGTGAGCCGACTTCGTAAGCCTATCAACAATAACCCAAACTGCATTGTAGCCCTTCAACGTCTTTGGTAATCCTACCACCAAATCCATAGCTATATGTTCCCACTTCCACTCCGGAATAGGTAACGACTGTAGTAACCCTGCTGGTCTCTGGTGCTCACTTTTCACTTGTTGACATACTAAGCACTTTGATACAACCTCGGCTATATCTCCTTCATATTGTTCCACCAGAACGACTCTCTTAAGTTTCTATACATTTTCGTACTTCCAGAATGCACGGAGAATCTCGAACAATGAGTCTCCTTTAAGATCTCCCCCTTGATATCTTCATTATCTGGCACACATATTCTAGATTGGTACCTTAAGATCTGTCTTCTCCCACATGAAAGTCTTTTGCCTTCCCTTTAGCGATACTCTCATGCATTTTCATTATTTCTTCGTCTTCGTCCTCCCTTGTGCTCCTTTAGTTCTAACCATAAGCGTTGGCTGAGCACTCATTTGAGCCAAATAACCCTTCACTTGCACTTCCATGCTTGAAATCTCAATGCGGTTCCACGCACTTTCCTCCTTAAAATTTAGCGTCACTAGCGTTCCATAGTTCTTTCTACTAAACGCGTCTGCTACTTTATTAACTTTCCCAGGGTGGTACAAAATCGTACAATCACAACCTTTCAGAAATTCCAACCATCTTCTTTGTCGCATATTAAGCTCTTTCTGGGTGAATATGTACTTAAGGTTCTTATGATCAGTGTAAATCTGACATGTCACCCCATACAAGTAGTGCCTCCATATCTTTAAGCAAACACTACTGCAGCTAATTCTAGATCATGGGTTGGATAATTCTTCTCATGGTTCTTCAACTGCCTAGATGTGTAGGCTATAACCTTATCATTCTGCATTAACACGCAGCTAGTCCTTTAAGTGAAGCATCACTATATATCACAAAATCCATCCGTTCCTGATGGCAACGCAAGGACTGGTGCGGCCACCAATCGTTGCTTCAATTCCTCAAACTCCATTCACATTCTTCTGACCAAAATAAACTTTGCTCCTTTCTGAGTTAATCTCGTTAATGGCACTGACAACTTTGAGAAACCTTCTACGAATCTCCTATAGTAGCCAGCTAGACCTAAGAAACTCTTATTACACTAACCGAAATTGGTCTCTCCCAATCCATAATAGCTTCTATCTTTGTCGGATCTACGGCAATCCCATCTTTTGACACCACATGCCCTAAGAATGCCACCTTTTCCAACCAAAATTCACATTTCTTGAACTTAGCATATAACTTTTGTTCTCTTAAGATTTGCAGTACTAGCTTCAAATGTTCCTCATGTTCTTTCTTGGTTTTCGAATACACCAAATTGTCATCAATGAATACAATTACGCACTTGTCTAGGAACTCTTGAAATATCATATTCATAAGTTCCATAAACGCTGCCGGTGCGTTAGTCACCCAAACGGCATCACTACAAACTCATAATGACCATCCCTTGTTCTAAAGGCCGTCTTAGATATGTCTTCCTTCTTTACTCTCAGTTGATGATAACCAGACCTCAAATCTATCTTCGAGAATAGCACGCTCCACAAGTTGGTCAAACATTCATCTATTCTTGGTAACGGATATTGGTTCCTCACCGTCACACGGTTCAATTCACGATAGTCGATACATAACCTCATCGACCCATCCTTCTTCTTTACAAATAACACCGGTGCACCCTATGGTGATACACTCGGTCTAACCAAACTCTTATTCAACAACTCTTGCAGTTGCTCCTTTAATTCTTCAATTCTGACGGAGCCATTCTATACGACGCCTTCGATATTGGTGAAGTCTCCGTACTAGATCGATAGAAAATTCTACTTCTCTTTATGGAGGTATTCCCGGTAAATCCTCACGAAACACGTCCTTGAAATCTCTAATCACAGAAAGTGATTCTATAGTTACTTCCTTCTGGTCCGTAGTACTCACATATTCCAGAAATCCTCCACACCCTTCTCTTAACAGCTTACGCGCCTTCATTACCGATATAAGGTCCGATCGGCTTCTAGGTTTCGTCCCTTGAAAATAACACTCTTTTCCAGATAACAATATGAAGTGGACTTCCTTCTTAAAACAATCCACATGGGCATGGTATGCAGCCAACTAGTCAATTCCCAAGATTACATCAAATTCTTCGATGTCCTAAACTAATGAGATCAATCTCAAGTTCTTTCTCGTCCAATTTCAAAGGACACTTCCTAGATATAGACGTAATAGGGATCGATTCTCTAATTTGAATATCCATAACTAAAGAATTCTCTAACGCCTCAGGAATTAATTTCACATTCCTAGCCAAGCAATCATTTGGCACTCTTATCAGAACATTGCCCCTTGGCGTCGTTCTTATGGTACTTACTTGTATTACGTTCCTTCTCACGATCATCAGCATCCTTTCGCTTATTATTCCCATCATTTAGATTCAGTCGACTCTTTCTCATTTGACTGCGATAACTATCAGATTATTTCTCTACTATCCTTGCCCCATCCAACACTTGATCATAGGTTGGTAGCATTAATGGAGTGATTCGTATCGGATTGGGTCGCTCAAACCAGTTCAAAATTCTCGAGCCTTTTGCGTTTCATCATCGAAGAGCGTTAGGGCAAATTCTAGCAATTCGGTGAATCTATCACCATAGTCGTTCACCGTCATACTTCCTTGAGTTAGTATCATAAACTCAGTCACTCTGCCGTTTCGAACACTTGCCGAATAATATGATACTATCATTAGTTATCATGAATACGAGACTCTTTCACGCTCTCTCATACTATAGCTCGTCTCTACAGACTAACATTCTATTTATAGGTCATTCACTAACCACTGGTCGCTTCAACAGACCATCACTATTTTCATTAGTCGACTTTACTAGATTTATTGGTCGCTTCATTAGACCATTTCTATTTTAATCGGTCATTTCAATAGACCATAATCACTTTCATTGGTCGTTTCAATAGACCATTCTTACTTGTTCCAGGTTAACTCGCACATTTAACACTATTACTCACGCGAACACAAGCATCGTACTATGCTTAATACTTTTACATAAATAGGCCGTCCCCAAAAGACGTAACTTTTACATAAATAGGCCGTCCCCAAAAGACGTAACTTTTACATAAGATCGGTTTACTAGATTCCCGGTCGTTCCAATAGACCAATTCTACTTAGGAAAATCATTTTACTAGACTTTACTTATTCATCGCAGGTCGATTCACTAGACCTACTTTCATTCACATTTTGGCCGTTTTACTAAGCCAATCACTTTTACTTTTGACCGCTTCAATAGGTCACTTTATTCTTGTTTCGATCGTTTTACTAGACCAAAACTAATTTCACTTGACCGTTTCAATAAGCCAATTATACTTAAGGTCTTTTCACTTGACCCATACTTTCTCGTTCTAGACTCGCTCACATGCTTTAACATTTAAGAACGAAACACTAAACAAAGCCATTTGCTTAGAATAAATCATAAAATTTTATTACGAGGATCTTCTTGGAATAAAAGTAAACAACACAAAAAGTCTAGTATTTTCTCTAACTAGAACTGACTATCAATACTATGAATGATATAAATTCTATGTTCCACTTTTCAATCATGGACACCTTCCTAGGCCTTCCCTTAGGTCTTCCACTAGGCACCTTTGGTGTCTTCTTAGAGCCTCGTGGTCTACCTCTGGACCTACGAACTGGTACCATTGGTGGTTCATCATCAATAATTTCAATTGGATTAGCTTTATTGCTTCCAGGTTGATATCTACTTCCTCGATTTCATCATCAGCTACTAATTCTTCCTCATTTGGTGCTTCATTACCTATAAGTGTGGTCGGTTTAAGCTCTATAGCCTTTTCTTCCTCGAACTTTTCCAGTTCATAATACCATTGATAGGCCTCTTCTCTGACCTCATGGTAGTCCCTCTCATTTTGACTCATAGTCTCTTTTACTTCTTCTAACTCTCTGCTAGAACCTAGCCGAGCCTTCCTATCTCGCATCTATTTTCCCAATGCAAGACTCACCTTGACCTTTTCATCTTTTTAATTCTCCTTTCAGCTTCAGGATTTTGAGTACATACTTCTGGATCACTCTTTGCTTAACCATTCTATACTTCAAGTTCATTTTCGAGTTTCTTCTATATCCGTCCATAACTTACAGTTTGGACATAACTATTATCAGTACCATATAACCCCAAAGGTATATGACCATAACCATTATTTGCATAAGCAACTTAAAGTGATAACATTCCAGTGTAATCCTTCAAGTTTCATTCCCAAAGTGTTCACTTATAATCCTTTATATTCCTCAATATTCCTCGAGGAAATCTTGTCTTAGGTTCTTTCCTAAAATAGTAAGTTTCTACAAAAGAAAAGTTTTCAAACTTAGAAAGTTTCCCAAAATGGAAAGTTTCCCTAAATAGCAGGTTTCCTCCATTAGTGCTTCTCAAAATACTTTGTTCTTATCAGAGTTCTAAAGCCGAACATCGTTAAGTACTACTTCTCCCAATAGTCTTAACTTCTAAGTCTGAGTCTCCCAAGTAATCTTAAACCGGGGCTCTGATACCAACTGTAACACCCCAACTTTTCACTACTATTAAATAATAACTTATTTGAATAAATCCCAAATTCAGAATGCCCCAACGGCTACAATTAACCACAATTCAAACTTTAACTGACATTCAAATCCAAACGGCTAGTACAAGTCACTAGCTCAAACGGTAACTAACGGAAAATAAAGACTAGAACTTAAACGCAGCGGAAAACATAACTATTAACTAACTTCTTCCAAAGGTAACTCTTATGCCGCCAAAACTTTGCGACTCTTGACTTGCTTATTTATAACTTGGAAAGAAATAAGAATGGAAGGAATGAGCGAACAATGCCCAGTAAGTTCATACGGGATCCCCTCGGGTACTAAGAGGAGATAACCGAAACGAACGGTAACAAAGAATTAACAACGAAAGGATAACTCAATGATCAAACAACCACTCAGTTTGAAAACATTTAACTTGATGAAAATCAATTCATTACTTGAAAACACGTGGCTTCAGAGACAGTTTCCAAAATCACAACTTTTACACACACTTTACTTATCTTTACTTTACTTTACTTCACTTTACTTCATTTAGGGATTAAGCACGCGCTGTACCCAGGGCTCGGGTTTCTACTGACCGCACCCAAAATCGGTATATCATGATAACCTACGTTACTTCATCAAGCAACGCAAAGGGGTCCACATGTTCAACTTAGAACTATGGATAACTGTGAGGGTCCACTTATCCGTTTCAGGATTATGGATAACTGTAGGGGTCCACTTATCCGTTTCGGGATTATGGATAACTGTAATCACTTTACTTATTACAAAACTTCACTTTAAAGAGCTTTTACAAAACAAAGCTTAACTTTACAAACTTTACTTGATCACTTTTTAAAAGATACACATCTCACTTGGACACCAAGGTTACAAAATCAATCATACACATGATACCCCTATTGAACAATAACAATATCAATAGAGTAGATAACAAAAGACGAAACAATTCGCAGAACGGAATAGTTATTAAAAGACTATCTAGCCACACAGATAGTTTACTTTATAAAAACAAAGATTGGGAATCCTAACAAAGGATTAAGAATCAATACACAACTAAGAGCGTAATCCCTTACATTAGCCTTGCGTTAACTCTTCTTGCACAACCACGCGCACGAATCTACAATCATGCGAAAATAACTTTCTTAGACAAAAGTAAACTATTTACCTCCGTCCCCAAATACTTTTCTTTTACTTTCTTAACCTTATGGGTTTATCTTCTTTAACCCCTTTTAAGGTTGATATTCATTCTAGGGTTTGTACTACCCTTTATTTGTATTCCCAAAATACCTTTTTTTTTAGTTTACCAAAATACCCCTAGGGTTTCATTGTTTCCATTCCCAATTAATATGCTTTAGGGTTCTATTATACTCACCAAAACACTATTCACAGATTACTATTCACGAATTACTATTCACAGATTACTATTCACGAATCACTGTTCACAGGCACTGTTCACGAGTTAATATTCACAAATTACTATTCACAGATTACTATTCACGAATTACTATTCACAGATTACTATTCACGAATCACTGTTCACAGGTACTGTTCACGAGTTACTATTCACAGGTTACTGTTCACGAGTTACTGATCACAGCCAACCCTAGTTGATCATCATCTTCTTAGGGTTTGAATTCCTAATGATCAAAGCTTAATAAAGATGGAGAAGAAGGATTTATGGGTTCTCGATTTACCTTGATGAACACGTTCACCTTCTCTCTTTCTCTTCTCCTTCTCCGGCTCTACCTCTGCCTCAACCTTCTGCGGCTGCTCTCTTCTCTGCGCCGTCCCCTCTTTCCCATTCTTTTGCTTTTTCTTTTGAGATAGAAAATAAAACTAGGGTCTTAGGGTTAGGGAATATTTATATTAAAAGGGTTTTAATTCCCCAATCGAAAAGGATTTCAATATCCTATTGGGTTTTAATTTCCCAAAGCCCAAAGTAAACCCAATACTTACTCATTAATTAATTGAGTCCAAGATAAATAAAAGAGTCCCACGAAAATAAAATAATTGGGCCATAATTGCCGGTTATTACAGTGGTAGTGTGTTGAGGATATAATTGTCCATTCATAAAGCAAGTGGGTGAAAAATAGATAGGTAAGTGATGGTTTTTTGGTAATATATGAACTTTATGAGGACAAAATTGTCCAAAACACTGTTCGTACTTTTTTATTTAAGGGATAAAGCAATTAAGAACCTTAAACTGGGACATACCAAAAAGGAAAGTAAGAACTTTAAACTGGGACGGAGGGAGTACTAACCTTACAAATACGACGTATAGCCCACTTGTCGTATTTGGTTTGCAATCAATCTATCGATTCTAGATGGGTTCAATATGGTTCTGAACATGAAGTATCTGCATCTAGCAATCTACTGTTGCGGTTTCAGATTCACAGAACTGAGGACTTTCAATGACTTAGGTGATGATTGATAAATCAAGTTTAAACAAGATAATTTAATTAAACAAAGTGGGAGTACTATTAACCAAGCACTCCACTTAACATAAAGTTGGACATGGGGTCTGACAAAGGTATGGGCCAACATCATAGGTGATTTCTTGTAAATATGTAAAGTTATAGGGGGCACTTATGCAAAAATACCTAGAATACTTCACACACTAGTGTGTAGAAATTGCCTTGAGACAGCTGTCCATATTGTACCCGTGAGTTCATTTAATTGCCATACATACTTCCATACTAGTATAGGATAAGAATTTCTTGATCTTTCTTTTTCTTTGAAGTTGAGAATTGTTAGGTATTGAATTTGAAGATAGTAGAATTGTTATTGTGAAAAATAATCCTTTAAAACCCCTTATACTTTTGACTTTTTCCAATGTTAACTTTCTTATCGCAAAAGTTATAATGGTGCGGTAGTCCAGTTATAAAGTTTGGTAGTTCGACGTATTGGATTTAGGGTTTGTAAGAGGCCGTAAAGGGATTGGTGTAAATATGAATCACGTCTTACTTATAAATAAATACACCTCTTAACCATTTTGACAATGGATAATTGGATTTTATTTTATTTTTTTGATAATGAACGATCGCTGAATTATCAACGAGTAAAGTAAGAAATCAATTTTGAGAGTAAATCAAGTAAAACTGAATGTAGCGTCTCGCTAGCCATTGTACTAACCTAATTCTTCGAACGCTACTTACATATCTTTATGCCCTAACACTTTGCAAATAAAGAGACCAGGACTGCAAACTAATCTAAGTACAAGGACTAAAACTGCAATTTCCACATTCATTTTTACATTCCTTGGCTTGCCATCATGATAAAGAAGAAGATTCCCAAACAAAAAAGGGTGTAAGACTAATTAATAGTCCCTGTTTTGTTTGTATAGCCAGATCGCATAAAAGATTAAAATTTTATAAAGCGTAATTTATGTTAATATTATTTTCTCAACCGTTGTTAATAGGTACTCCCTCCGGTCCAAAATAACTGTCGTTTTTTGACTTTTCACAAAGATTAAGAAATGCAATTATTAAGGCATATTAATGGTGAAAGTTTCATGCTTACCCTTATTTATTGTTCAACTTTCTTACGTTATTACACTCACTAAGTCAATTAATAAAGTAAAACAACTTCCAATGCAAGGGTAAATAAGGAATTTTAATTGTTTTGACTCAAAAGTGACAATTATTTTGGACCAAAAAAATTGCTCGAAAGCGACAAATATTTTGAACCGGAGGGAGTAACTATTATTATCGTAAAATGTAATCCATATCATTATTAAATATAGTTAATTTAAAGTCGGTTTTTTATGCAATCCGGCATAAACAACTCCAAACCTCTCTATAAAGTTGTGTGTGTAAATAACACCGACATCTTCTTGGGTTATTTTTATCGAATAATACTAGGGGCACAAAAAACCCACAAAAACTTGCTTACAAAAATCTTAGGTGTAATAAATTTATTGGTGTTTTTAGTTAAAGTGTGGCGGGTCCATTATCGATGCAACCAATAAAATATCGTCACCTCATGTTGTGAGGAAAATTTTGTAACTTTATTTTGTGCTCCTAGCATCGCTCATTTTTATCCGACATTTTATTTTTATCCGACATTTTAAAGAATTGAGTCAATTAGACATAGTGTTGTACATTGTGCCTACTTTAGCACAACATTTGCTGTAAAAGACTAATGTGCGCATGCTTTTTTTTTTATGTCTTGGGGTTGTACAACGGATACATATACGTACACGTACTTTTGTATGTATAGGATATTAGGACAAACAGCTAAACATGGCGGGGCTTTGATATGATGCGGACGCCTCATTCTTCTGTACTTGTAACGAACCATCGCTTTTCCTCCTAGTTGTCTTTTGGGATTTTTTTTTTAGCTAGTCTCCCAAGAACACCTATATCCGTTTCATAGAATAGACGTGTCGATCTATGACTCATGGGGCATAACCTGCCATGTGGCAATCACCCATTGGCCATTTTTTTTCGAGTTTTTTTTTTTTTTTTTTCAGCTTTTCCGTCGTTTACCAAAAGTAATAGTTACCATAACGTAATGTAATGACTGTATACATATAAAGTAACATTGTTCATAAGTAAACGTAACACCTGTTTTACAAAAACTCGTTTTACCCATTTTTTCAAATGTAATACTAACTATAATTACGTGTAACCCAAACAATATCTAAATGTAATTATCATTTATACTGAAATGTAATAGTGCTTTTGCAAAAATGTAAAATATTGTGTTTTGATTTAATTGAAAGAAAGTAACATTTGAAAAGTAACAACTCATATACATGAATGTAATTGTTTGTACAAGTAAATGTAACACTTTAATAAAAGAAATTATAACATATTTTTATAGATAATGTAATACTTTTACATGTAATACTAATCAAATGTTTTTAGCTCTAAAAATGTAAATGGTTGAATTATTACTTTTTCGATACATATGTGTTACAATTATGTATAAACACTGTTACATATAAGTAGCACGTTCGTTACATTTTAGTTGTAATAAGTATTACTTTTGGCAAACGAAGAAAACATATAAAAAAAAAAGCACTGTTACTTTTCTGTATATATGTATTACTTTTATGTATACAAATTGTTACATATAAGTAACACGTTTGTTACATTTAGTTATAGTAACTATTACTTTTGACAAAAAAAATGGCTTGTGGGTCATGAATCCGGGTCATGGGTCAAAAATGACCCGTCTCTACTATGAGACGGGTCATGATGTTCTCATACAGTTTTTTGTCTTTTTTTTATATGACCTAAGTGTCGGTGCTTGCGTCCTCAAATTTATTATGCGTTTATACTGCATAGCACCTCAATTGTTTGATGACCCAAATTTCATTTTTAACAAAATGCATGGTTATGTCTCCAAATGAGTGGCTCAGTGGTAAAGTCAAGCCTCACCCTCGGTGGGCGTTAGGGTTCGATCCCTCTCCTCGCCTCCTTCTAGCGTGGACATCGTCAAAAAAATATGCACGGTTATTGTTGATGAAACGATGTTAAGAGGCAATTAAACTCTTAACGAGTTCATCTAGCAGTCTGAATTGAATTGTTTGTGTATAGTCCGACTATACAAACTCACAAGATAGATGAATCTTTTGGAGTCTTGTGTGATTTAACATAACAAATGGTTCAATTCAAATCAATTCATTTTGATTGCTGTAAAAACTGTAAAAAATTATTTATGCCTGAGGTTTCAACTTTCAAGCATTACATAGAATGTGTTGAATGTCAATACACTTTCAATTGAGAGTACAATCTATATACCAATCTACATTAAACCCTAAAGATTTAATGGCCCGTGAACCTTTTGTACTACTTCCTCCCTCCAGAAGTACATTGTTTTAAAGTTTATTCACACATATTAAAAAATATTCCCTCTGTCCCAGAATGATAGTCTCCCTATTTTTATGGGTTTTACGAAAGAACTTTGAATAATAATTAAGGTTACTTTTAATTATTGTAATGAAATTTTTGAAATTGTTCTTGATACACCATTATAAATACTATTAATATCAATTTTTAGATTCACATTAACATAATTATAAGTAGTATTTATAACTGCTCGAAGTTCCCTCGTAGTAACAACGAAAAAATGTGGACTATCTTTTTGGGACGGAGGGAGTATAATTAATACATGTATAATAAACTAAATTACCATTTGAATATTTCAAGTACCACGATAAGAAATGCTTTTACTACATAGTAATCATAAATGTCAGTATAATTGGAAAATAAAGATAAAAATTCTTAACTAATATCAAAATAATAAGTATTTTTAAACAAATTTTAACTCTTTAAACAACAACTATATTTGGGGGCAGATTTTTCTCTTTAATTTACTAAATTCACACCTGCAGAATCTACTTTTATGATGAATTAAGGACATTGGTCACATGATCACTCATTTAATTGCAAAAGGACCACCAACCTACTACTTGTAGTACATTATTGGGTCACATGATTTTGGAGCCCAATTAAATAAAGATAAAGAATAGAAGCCCAAACTTTGGTCTTACATTTATTTCAATCCCTACACCTTAATGGCCAATTTCAGTACCTTTAAAAATACACCATAAATGAACAATTTAAACTTTAAAGGGCATTAATAGTTTCAGCTACTTTCTCACCTTCCTTTGTAACTTAACCATTAGGAACCACCAAAGTTTCGAGTCCAAATCCTCTGTATCACTTTGTGTGCCACAAGTGATTTAATGGCTCACAGTTATTGAGATTGGCATTATTGTAATATTATGCAAGCATGTGAACGGTTGGATCACAAGTGATACATGGAGTGGCACACAAAAGTGCTACAGGAGATCTCAACTCCAAAGTTTCATACTCCCCCGGTTGGAATATACATGTTGTTTTAAACTTTTCAACATATATTAAAAATTGCAATTAATACATATTGAAAAGACTTACGTGCCCTAACAGAATCCAATTTACTACGCATTTTAAATGCATACTCCCTCCGTCCCACCCGAATTAGGATTTTTGGGTTGGGCACGAGAATTAAGAAAAAAATGTTAGTAGAGTTGGTGTTGTGAGTATGAAAAGTAAAGTAGGAGAGAGAAAGTGGGGTAAAGAATAATGAGTGGAAAGTTGTTGTGAGTGTGAACGTGTGTCTCATTAAATAAAACACTTCCATTTTTGGGTTGTCCTAATTCGAATGGGATTTTGAACCGCTGCACCCATGAGTTAGCTTCACCCCATGGTGGAGATTGAAGCCACCTCATTTTAGCTACACCCAACGGTTGAGATGTGGCCGAGCTCGGTGGGACCCACAAAAATTGAAATCATCCTAGCCGCACAGATGATGAGTGTGTGTATGTGGCCTTGATCGGAGCCGTTGGGTGGAAGGGTGGAGCTAACTATGTGGAGCGGATCCGGGTCCATTCGAATGGGACACCCAAAATAGAAATTTGTCTTAATTCGAATGAGACAGAGGGAGGGATTATATAATAGATAGATCATAATTAATGAATAAGGCTATAATAATAGTTAAACAAGACAAAATATTTCTTGGAAATTGTAAAACGTAAAGTATTTTGGAACAAAAATTAACTCCTAAAACATCATGTATTTTGAAACGGAGGGAGTAACAGCTAAATCCTTCTACTTTCCAAAACAATAACCATAATTCTGTTTTATCCATAACGAATGAGATGGGTGTTGGATGATAGATGTTAATTATCCGTCCAAAATCTAACATAATTCTGTTACGGGCATCAAATTGATACGCAAATGAAAGACTAAGCCTAAAATGAGAAAAAATAAAGTGCAGGCTCCCAAAACCGGGCGGTGGTATAAAATGAAATTAACCCATAAATGAACCAAGCATATAAATGTTTAATTTTTGAATGGGAAACTTTTTATTATAAACATGTACATTTTATCAGTTCAAAGATGAGTTTTATCCATATCTAAACAACTAGTAGTGCTCAGGTCTTCTAATTCTCTTTAGCATATTTTTGATAATATGTTAACAAATTGATGTCAGCCACTGATGTGAATTTTATCTATTTTTTCTCTTTTCCAATTTTCATTGCCACTTATTTCTTCTTAGCTCACTTTTTTTTTCTTCCTCTCTCTCTCTCTCTCTCTCACCTCTTTTTATCGACGATCCTCCCAAATCATTTCGAGACTAAAGCTTTCTTTTTCTCCTTCACTTCTTATTCACTATTGCACGGCATCTTCCCAATCCAAAAACCTTCTTTTTATTACCCCCTCTGTCCAAAAATGAATGACATTTTCTGATGATTCGAGAGAACTCTGAAAAGATTGACTTTTTTCATAAATATTCTTGCTAACCGCTTTCACAAATGTTAGTTTTGAAGGTATAAAATGAATTTTGAAAAAAAAGAAAATGGTAAAAAATCATTTAGGGACACGTTTTGGATAAAAAAAGGTCATCCATTTATGGTTCTTCTTGGTTACTCTATCTGTGGTTCACCACTAACACATCTTAAAATTATAGAAATAAGTCAAAATAAGGCGGAAACTTACCATTTCAAATATATATGTAAATGAATCTGTATACATCAGTTCGTTTCTGCTACAATTTCATTAGCTTGTAGATCTGCTAAAATCTCCTTGCCGAACACAGTAAATCGAACAGTTGCCTGCAAGATGATTAAAAAAAAATGTAACTCAAGTTTCCAGAAGAACAAAAAATGCATGACTAATCAGCTAAAGGGAAGACGTTTACTTAATAAAGGGAGTTAACTTATCATCCACGATATTTGATATTTGAAGGTAGTAATAATTATCTCAGAGCCATCACTTGGAAAAAAAAAATTAACTTAGGGTACAATGGGAAACAGAATGGTTAATGTTTATTGGATATCTAAGTGGCCTAAAAGTTGAGACGGCTTAAAAATGCGGCTAGCCAATACAAATCAAATTAAGGGCATACTCCGTACGATAACAAAGTGCACAATTCTGGGTGTGCACGAGAATTAAGGAGGGAATAGTAGTGGGTAGTTGTTGTGAGTATGAAAAATGAGATAGGAAAGAGAAAGTGAGGGTAGGGAATAGTAGTAGATAACTGCTGTAAGTATGACAAGTGGGTCCCATTGAATAAAGAAATATATAAATTTCAATTTGAGAAAAGTGTGACTTATCAATGGACGCTCAAAATGGAGATTTGTGCACATTGTAATAGGAAGGAGGGAGTTTTTAAGAAGAGCTCCGATGGAAGCTTAAGGGTTGGCCCACTAGTAAACCCAGGTTTCAAACCTAAGTTCTCAAATTCAATCTCTTCCAAAAATACCGATACCTCATTAGAAGAGAAGACAAAATTCTATAGCTCTTTGGACTAATGAAAATTGAAACTAATCATCTTTAAAGTTCATACGTGAAAATAGAGAGCATACCATTCCCTTTTTACGATCTAGCTTCTTGATAATGCCAGAAAAGTCTGAAAATGACCCAGATGTAATTCGAATACTTGATCCTAAGACCAGGGACTTATCAAGTCCTCCCTTTGATGACTTCAACGCCTTTCTGGATTGCTTTTTTGTTTTCGAAGTAGCCATTAGTTCCTTCGAACCCACATGGTTTGAGTCCGTAACTCCTTCCTTTTGATTCTCTTCTTCGTAATCTCTATCAGCTTTTTCCTGCTCTTCTTTTGCTTGTCGAAAAACTGCCTCCATGTCTTCCACCGACAGTGGCCTAGGTCTGTTGACCTGCCTTGTTCTGTTCAAAGACAAGCCTGCATGTTAAGTTACAGCTCTAACTATGTCAAATATGTGTGAATGTAGGTATATATGTGTGTATATATAAGTAGTACATATATATATATATATATATATATATATATATATATATATATATATATATATACCTACATACACACATATATGCATGTGTGTGTGTGTATGTCTAAATATATGGCTCTAACTATGTCAAATGTGTGGGCGAATCTGAAGAGGGAACTTCTTACACAGAACTTCCAACCTTTGATCCAACAAAGCCACCCACCCCATCACATTCTCGTATAGAGTCGTGCACTTGCTTGTTTAGTACACAGTTCAAAAACATACATCCAGCGAAGATAGGCTTTGGTTTGATTGAGATTGTCCCGTTCTTCAATTTCCTTTTCGCCTGAATGGATGGAGCATAAACCTGGGGAAGACCTTGAAGTTTTAGGTACTATGTAGCCTTATGGGTAAATATCTATCATGTGTGACAATCAGTTTTGAGATATAAAGTATGCTCTAATTTTTTTCAGATCAATTTTCGTACAATTGACTTATTCTTGATCTAATATGCATAGCTTAAATCTATCTAGTTGTATAATGGTCTTCTGAGATATTATCTATTCGATTTCTTTTTTAGCGATTGCAGTATTCAATGAACAAATGAACGTTATAAAAAGTGTGCAAGAACAAAACGAGTTGTAGTGCTGTGTGGTACAACCATAGAGCAACATGGAGTACTATATAACACCAAATGCCTTGTGTGATAAAGATTACATTTCTCAGAGTCCGTTTCATGAAACTGCAGCATTACATACACTTCATACAAGCTCATGAGGTAAGACAATTGCCTCCAATATCAAATTCAACTAAATTCACAAGTAGCCAATGAGCCTTGGCTTAGATGGCATAGGCCCTTTCCCTTGGGAAGCTCGTTCAATTCCTTCTTCCCCTATGTTGTAAACAGAAAAGTCTGAACTTGGCACAAAAAAAGGGCACTAAATTCACAAGTACAATGTGATACCCGAGCCCACATTAGGTCTAGCTGGGCTCAAATCAAGGAACCTTTGCTCAAGATTAGCTTCATTGCTTCATAATAAACGATCCAATGCTTGAGCAAAGCTTGAGCCAAGGGTAAATCTTTTTACATAAATCAAGTGAAGTAGACACAATCATATGATATTATGTGATTACCAAGCTCACTCGAAGCTGCGTTTATGAAAAGCGTGTGACTTGAACTTGACTTGAATTCAACAAAGGTCAAGTTGAACTTTAAATGAGCACCGATTGGCCAACTTGGTCCAATAAGCATCCCCAACCATCCCAATCATTATTCCAAACGAACACTCTACCAAATATAAATGCCCTATACCAACACCGCTTCCAATGATCAATTTGGTAATCGAAATTCATTGAAGAGATTTCGAACCATTTTCACACAATTGTGGAAGGGAGCAAAACATTACTCTATAACTATCTACAAGTTCTACACAACATTCAACATTTTCTCCTCCCCCCCCCCCCCCACCAAGAAAATTCGAGATCAAAAAAGGTCTAATTCAACAAGTTTCCCAGTTTTGTCCAATATACGAGCAAAATATTAATGCATAAAATCAGAAACTATAAAAATCAGATGTTTTAATAGCTCAATTGGGACCTAAAGTGCAACCGCAATCACAAATTGAAACATATATAACAGCTCAATTGACAACATCAATTATACCTTGAACTCCAAATCGGGGAAATTTTTAACCAATGAAGTAGCCACTCGTTTAATAGTTTCTTGATACAGAGGCCTGGAAACCTTGAGCCCATACCATTGAGCACCCAAATCAGCAAGATTGTCGAGATTCATCTCCTCCTTCCTAGTCTTGAACAACCTCCTGGGAACTTTCGTCTTAATTAGCTTTTCTTGAACTTCTTGCTTCCAATTGTACGCGGGTTTGCTCTCTCGGCTCTCTTTCCGCAGCTGCCTTCTTTCCCTGGCTGAGAGTGTGCTTTCGTCGACGGAGTAGAGAGTTGAGCGGGGAATCGAGGTGGGTTTGGCGGCCGCCGTGGAGGGAGGAGAGAGAAAGGGAGAGGGTTTTAGAGCGAGAAAGTGTGGTCGGCAAGGACTCCATTGATGAAGCAGCAGACCTTGCTTCATCATTTTTGCAGGTGTTTTGCCCCTGTAAACGTTATCTCAACGACAATTGAAAGCGCTCACCGCTCTCTTGGATAGTCGGATTCCTGAACGCAAAAGGGTTTTTGGATAAGTTGTGGGCAGAATGGTCTTTCGCCTCATGCTAGTATTGGTGTTTTTTTTTTTTTTCTTTTCAAAATACCAATCTGTAAATAAAAAGGGGCATTAACCATATAGTCCCTTTAGGAAGCCTATATTACATCTTAAGATAAGGAATATTTTAACTAACCATATATTCCCTAACTTACATCTTCCTCAATATTTTACTAAGTACACCTCCTCAACATTTTACTTTCACTATCACCTTAGGCTACACCTCACCTTCTCCTGTCAACAACTCCGGCGGCTACCATTTCCGGCAACCACCATCTCCGGCGACCACTTCGACACAATTTTTTTTTTTATAGCTTCAGTGACCTTCCAGCGACCAAACAGTTGAGAACTTATCAGTAAGTTCTCAGTTATCAACTAAACTACTAAGAACACGACCAACTCCGGCAACCACTAACTCCGGCAACCAAACAGTTGAGAACTTATCAGTAAGTTCTCAGTTATCAACTAAACTACTAAAAACACAATCAACTCCGGCAACCACTAACTCCGGCGACCAAACAGTTGAGAATTTGTCAGTAAGTTCTCAGTTATCAACTAAACTACTAAGAACACGATCAACCCCGACAACCACTAAATCCGGAGACCAATTCTGACGACCAAGCAGTTGAGAATTTATCAGTAAATTCTCAGTTATCAACAAAACTACTAAGAACACAATCAACTCCGATGACCAAAACAACTGAGAACTTATCAGTAAGTTCTCAGTAATCAACAAAACTAATAAGAACACGATCAACTCCGATGACCAAAACAACTGAGAACTTATCAGTAAGTTCTCAATTGTCAAATAAACTACTAAGAACACGATCAACTCCGACGATCAAAACAACTGAGAACTTATCAGTTAGTTCTCAGTTGTCAAATAAACTACTCAGAACACGATCAATTCCGGCGACCACCAACTCCGACGACCAACTACGGAGACCAAACAACTGAGAACTTATTAGTAAGTTCTCAGTTGTCAAATAAACTAATAAGAACACGACCAACTCGGGCCCACTAACTTGGGCGACCAAACAACTGAGAACTTATCTATAAGTTCTCAGTTTCAACCAAGTCATAAAAACACGATCAACTACGACGACCAAACAGTTGAGAAATTATTAGTAAGTTCTCAGTTGACAACTAAACTACTAAGAACACAATTAACTCCGATGACCACCAACTCCGGCGACCAAACAACTGAGAACTTATCAGTAAATTGTCAGTTGTCAACTAAATTACAAAGAACACAACCAACTCCAGCGATCCGACCGACAAACAACTCCGGAGACCAACAATTAAAACATATGCTTGTCTTTATTAACGTAATTAATCATAAGCCATAACTGCAGCAAAAAATCATTACACAAAAGTAAAATAAATCAATCCAATAAAAATTCAACTGAATGAAACTACTTTACGTTTTTTTTTTTTTGTTTTGTTTTTTTTTTTTGAAGAAATCTTAACACAAAAGTAGAACTAAATATATCATTTACTCTCAAATAAGGATTGGACCAATTCCAAAAAAAACTAACATTACCACACATTGAATACTGGAAAAAGTTCTTAACAAGATGCAAGGAATTTATGGAACTTCAAACTCAAGCCACACACAATTGCGAATAAGAACAATAAAACATGATAGCAGAAAATCACAAGATCATTGCATCAGGCACATAAACTTCCATGTAGAGGAAGGACAAGGTGAAGTGTGGATTTCTTCTGAATATTGTAGTCAGTAAGAGTCCTCCCATCTTCTAGGTGTAAACCTTCAAAATCTCCAGTCAAATTCAACGAAATCACGCACAGAATCTCGGAAACTGCAGATTGATACGGGCCTGGAAGAAAATGTGAGGGAAAAAATCGGATTAAATGGCTAGACGAAGTCAAGTTCATCCGCCGGAGTTAGAGGTGGCAAAAAAAAACCGGAAACCGGCTAACCGCCGGTTTTTAACCGGTCAAAACCGGTAAACCGGTATAATCGTGAACCGTCGGTTAGACGGTCCGGTTAAGGTTTGAGATTTTCAAAACCGGTAAACCGCCGGTTAACTGACGGTTTATAACCGTTAATAAAACCGCCGGTTAAACCGAAAATTTAAACCGGCGGTTAAACCGGCCCAACGGCTACTTTTGCCTTTTTGCACCAGCCCCCCCCCCCCACTTCCCCATGTCTGACCACTGTCAAAAAACGGCTAGTTTTCAAACTAGCCGTTAGGTGACTTAACTGGGCGGCCAAAAATGAAAAAAAAATAAAAAATTGTCAAACATTGCAAACATATAAATACCCCCTCCCTCATAGCATTTTAGTACCACACCTTCTCTATACTCTTTATCTCTCTACTAATTCTAAAGTCTCTCACAATCTCTCATATTTCCAGTTAGTTTGCAGAATTTCAGTCAGTTTTGTAACGATTTCCAGTTAGTTTTCTAACGAAATCACATTTGCAATTTTTTCCTAAAATCCCAGTCAGTTTTTTATATATTTCCAGTCAGTTTCAAAACATTATCCAGTTATTTTTTCGAATTCCAGTTAGTTTGTTTACAGTTTCAGTTAGTTTTTGGACAGTTTCTGTTACTTTTTTAATAAAATTTGTGTTTCTCATCAGTTTTAGTCAGTTTTTTTAGTGTTTTGTAGTCAGTTTCAAAACATTTTCCAGTTAATTTTTCGAATCCAGTTAGTTTTTTTACAGTGTCAGTCAGTTTTTTACAGTTCCAGTTAGTTTTTTTTTAACAAAATCTGTGTTTTTCATCATTTTCAGTCAGTTTTTAAGCGATTTTTAGTTAGTTTTTTTTTTTTATTTAAGAAATGGCCTCATCTCGAAGGAGCGGCAAGGAACAAATTGGTTCTTCCTCACATAACCCAGAATTTTTTTCACCTCATGTGGAAAGTGAGGGGAATGTTGAAGAAAATGTTGGTCAAAGTGGTAGTAGGAGCGGCCGAGGCCGAGCTCGGGGCGTGGGAAGAGGTGGTCGGGGCAACGTCAACCACGAGAATCCAAATCCGACACTTTTACTATCCATTTCCGAAAAGAACAAATTGACCCCGACGCCTTTGTAAATTTTCGAGCGGTGTGCAACTATTGTCCCAAATTTTACCCGTTCACAAAAGGTGGAGGGCATGGAACATTGAACGCCCACACCAATAGCAAACATCCCGAGAAAGTTGGGATTGAGAGTGATCAAGCTCAATTACAATTTTCTCAACCTAACACCCAAGGTACGTCTTCGGTCTTATTTAAGTTTAATAATGTCGTTTATAGGAAAGAATTGTGCAAATTTATGTGTGTTAAAGGGCTTGCTTTTAACTTTGCGGATGATGAATTTTATGAACGGTTTATTAGACTTTCTTGAAATCCGGCCGCCTCCAAAGTACCACGTACGACTCTCGTACGCGATATTAAAAAAGTGGTTTTGGAATATAAACATTTTTTAATTGATGTTTTATCAAAATTACAACAAAGAGTTTCAATTTGTGCCGATGGTTGGAGTGATCATTGGCAAAGAAATAGTTATTTGGGTGTTACATGCCATTGGATCGATAATTCGTGGACTTTACAAAAAAGATTACTTGCATATGAAAGTTTTGAACCACCTCATTCCGCGGAAAATATTTGTAGAAAGTTGCATGCCATTTTGGCAAAATATGGTCTTTTGCAAAAAATATTTTCTATTTCATTCGACAACGCTAGTGCTAATACCGCTAGTATACCGGAATTGATGCTCATTTGTCAACCGTCACTTGGGAGTAAGTATTTTCATATTAGATGTTTATGTCATATCATAAATTTATGTGTTAAAGATGGCTTGGATGCTTTAGAGCAATATGTTAAACCCATTAGAGATGCTCTTTTTTTTATTGCAAAAAAAAAAAAACAAGAAAATGGATCAAATATTTACTAAATAAGGGTCTTCCCGAAAAATATTTTTCTATGGATGTTCCGACTAGGTGGAATTCTACCTATAAAATGTTAATTGATGGTTTGAGTATAAAGAGCATCTCATGGATTTTTTTATTACTATGGGCTATGATATTCATCTATTTGCTTATCAATGGAACGCTTGCACTAATTTATGTCAATTATTAAAGATTTTCAATACCGCTACTTTGGCTTTGTCGGGAGTTTATTATCCAACTTCCGTTTTGGTACTTGATCAATGTGTTGCAATAGTTAGAAGTTTTAAAAATTTACAAAAATGCAACATTTTATGTCAAAGCATTGCTTCCATGAGGGAAAAATGGCTCAAATATTTTGATAGCATTCCGTCTTTATTTTTGCTTGCAAAGATGTTGGATCCCCGTGTTAAATTGAAAGATCTAGTTCGCATAATAACGTTTTATTATGCAAATTTATACCCCGATGGGAACGGATTCTACGAAAACCCGGCGGTTGTTGTTGAAAATACAAAACAAGATTTGGTGACTCTTTTATAATGAGTATAGTGCAATTCATGGAAAGGTTCCTCAATATGGCTCAAGTCCTAATGATGAAGATATTGGTGTTGATACACAATATGAGGAGGATGAGGATCCATATGGTTTGTTAATGATATTTATTTTTCAAAACGTCCTAGAATGTCTTCTTCTTCTTCTACCTCTAGCATTCCGTACGAGTTGGAAGCATATTTCTCTACTAGACATGAAGTTGTACAAAACACTTCAAATCCAATTAGTTTTGATATTTTGAGGTGGTGGTCACAAAGGCAAGAAACTTATCCCATACTCTCTTTAATTGCAAAAGAAGTCTTAGCTTCTCCCGCTTCAACCGTGGCGGTCGAATCGGCATTTAGTGTGGGAGGAAATGTTTTGGATGCAAGACGTTCCCAGCTAACTTGTGAAAATTTGGAAAATCAACTCTTACTTGGTGATTGGGTTAGAGCGGAAAAGAGGGAGCAAGATATGCCTTATGAAGAGGATTTAGCTTTAGCCGATCCACAATACCAATACGACTTGGAAGACTCTACGGGAAGTTCTGAAGGGGACGGAATTTAGATAGTTTTTATTTTAATTTTTAGAATAGGTTTATTTTTATTTCATTGTAATAGTTTAGTTGAGGTAAGGCTCCATTTTTTTTTCCTCCCTTAAATTATAAAAGGGCAAGGATTGGTTGTCCCCCTCATTGTAATTTTAAATTTAATTAATAAAATTTAAGGGTATCGTCCCTTTTTTTTACTTAAAAAATTGTGTTATTTAGAATTTCAGTCAGTTTTTTGACAGTTTCAGTTAGTTTTTGACAGTTTTAGTTAGTTTTTTAACAGTTTCAGTTAGATTCTTGACATTTTCTGTTAGTTTTTTAAAAAGGTAACGAGTTTTTTAAAAAAACAGTTAAATAAATGTTAAATAAACTGTTAAAAAATGAATTGTGTTTTTTTTTGAAAAAAAATAAATAAATGGTAAACTGTTTGTTAAAAAAAAAAAAAGTAACCGGATTAACCGGTAAACCGTAACCGGAGACCGCGGTTACCTGGTTAGGTTCCGGTTAGAACAAACCAAAAACCGTAACCGCCGGTTATAACCGGGAAACCGGCGGTTTTAACCGTTTGGCCACCTCTAGCCGGAGTCGGAGGGATGCCGGAAGGACTCAGATCTGGCATGTTGGATCGGAGATCTGGTCACCAGCGTTGTACAAACGGTGCGCAGGTGACGTCGTCTGAAAACTTGGTCAGATCTGGTTGGAGGTCGGGGAAATGAGATGGGAACGGTCGCCGGATGTGGAGAGGAAGCGTCGTCGTAGATGGGGAGGGGAAGGGTCACCGGAGATTGTGGTGAGGGATAGCCGACGGAGAAAGGTTGCTGGAGGGAGAGGAAAGGAGTCGCCGGTGAAGGATAGGGGTTGCCGGAGTTGGGAGGGAAAAGTCACCGGTGAGGAATCAGAGAGAGAGAGAAAATGTCTGGGTGTGGGTGTTGAATGAGAGGGGACGGGTGTACTTATTTTATTTTAAAATGCTGAGGGACTATATGGTTAGATTAAATATTTGGTAGGGTTAGGATGTAAGTCAAAAATATCACTGTCCTAAAATGTAGATTCGTTATTAGCCAGGGATTAAGAGGTAATTCTCTCAAATAAAAACTCCATCAATTTAGAGTTCGTCTCATGTAAAATGCGTTTTTTTTTAGTGATTAATCACATGGCGCTCTTCAACACACATTCATAACACATCTAGTTATCCTAAACACTGTCACTGGCTATATATTAAGACATCAATTGTTCTTCAATTTTTTTCTTAAAAAAAACTTTTCAGCTATCACTTTCAAAAGCTTGGATATCAGTCTCAAAAGTTCTTTTCAACTTTTGTTTTTCTCACTGGAGATGCTTCATAAATTATATCTAGACTAGGGATGGCAACGGGTCGGGTCCGGGCCGATTTTGCTCGAACCCGACCCGCACACACGAAAGTCCACACCGTACCCGGCCCGACCCCGCCCGCTGAACATATTAATCTTGTTCTTATTGCTCTTCATTGTTTATATTAATCTTGTTTGTCGTTTAGTGTTTTGATATTTCCAGATATTCAAATTATTGTGAATTATGTTTGTATGTTCTCCATATTGCCTAAGCTAAAATCTGACTAACTTATCATTTGTCAAAACTTTAAAGACAACTTTCAATCTCTCAACCTACCGCACTCTATCTACCACACTTATACCTACCACACTCCTTCCTACCGCACTACTCTATCCAAAATCAACTCAAGTATTTTTTATCGAAAACTTTCGCTGTGCATTTTACACTTGACCGCGTGGTTTGTTACATACCGCAAAATTCAAGTTGTAAGCATACGGTTGAATTTTGAAAAAGAATTTAAATTTTTAAGTAGTCTATTCACGCCCCTTTCTAGCCTCCTTTTCATACCCTTGTTGAGTCTTTAGAACTAACAAAAATCCCAAGTAAGTACTTTTAAGAAAACTGAAACTAGAAACCCCTAAGTGATATCATGTAAAGGATATACGGTCTAATTTAGTTATACAAAGTTCACGTGTTTTTTTTTTTTTTTTTTAAAAACATACAAAGTTCACATTGATGACGCCCTATGTTTCTGGGGTCACGGAGGTAGAACTCCGATTTAGCTGTCTCTTGATCATGATCACAACACAAACAAGAACACCGTTAAGACCAAGGCCGGGTTGGAATCCGGCTTAGGCCCTCGGGTGTGAGAGTAAGATCTCTGAGGAAAACCTAAGTAAGAGGTTCAATGAAGACCTGGTGTGTGTGAATAGGATAAAGCACGTATCTTGCTCATGGGAGCGAAAAGAAGTATATATATGACCAAGGGAAAGAAACCTGCACAAGGTACTAACTACCCTGGTACTGGATGGACACGTGGCGAGTCCCCAGTGGATCGGTCAGGAGAGTGGCTGGGAAGGTGGCGTGTTTGTCAGGGAAGCATGGTTCTATCACCAACCGTTATGGTATGTCAGGTACGAATAGGCGACGTCTTGTGTACGTTTGTGCCAGCTGGGCACTACGGGCTCCTCAGGATAGCGGGAGGCAAAGTTATCTCGGGCATATATATCAGGGAGATCGGGCCCCTTGGGCTTGCTTGCCCGCATTCTTCGCCGGTTCGGCCCCAAGAATTCAGGTCCGGTTCGGGCGGATTAGGTCGCATCGGTTTGGACCGCAGAACATCCGGCCTAGAATGCTCGGTCTCATCAGTGGCCCCTAACTCCGAGGGTTAGCTCATTTATGAGCGGCGCGAGGAGTTATACTTCCAAGGCTCGATTCGGGCAAATCGCAATAAATGCGGGCACGGACTGCAATGGGACGGGAGTCTTAGAATAGTGGTTGACGAAAGGACAGGTGGGCCCCTTGTGTCAGGCTAGTGGCGTAGACGTCTGCCTTTTGACATGACCAGGAACACGTTCATTAAATGCGAACCGTCATCGGTATTCGAAAAAAAAACTCCCGCCTCTTCACTTTTCGGGTCTCGGTCGGGTTACCAGATATTTTGGGTCGATCCGACCCGTTTCTGGTGCTATAAATATCACGGATGCTGAATCATTCCAAACTTTCGCAATCCCCGTCTCTCTACTTTCCAGTTTAACGAAGACTTTGCTTCTCCGGATTTCTGATTTCGAAGATCTCGCTCTCGTTCATCACTTCTATTTTACAGGTTTTTCCTTCTTTGTTTCGACTCGTCGTCTTAATTTCTGCCATTCTTTTCGTCGCCATTTTCGAGCGCGAACCCTAGAAACTTGCTCCTGTCTAGCTTAGGGATTTATACGAGATTTGTGTGATTTCTCGTAACCTTGTGTCTTCGAGTCTGGATTCTGGCTCCTAATTTCTGAAAATTTGTTGAAATATTGTTGTAGCCATGGAAGGGCTGGATTTAGGGCGTAAACTCCGTCCTGACCTGTTTGGTTGTTGCCGGAGGACCGGTGGGATATACAGGTTCCTGTTGAATGCCTGGAAACGGCTGTCTTTGAATGAATTCACTGCCATAGGTTTAGCATATAGCTGGGAAACCTGGGTCTTACCCCTGTTGTGAGAAACAGGTCCCTCCGTTCATTATGATTCCACGAGGATAAGGGTACTGCGGGGAGAGAATCACTTGGGCATTTTTGTCATGGCCGTTTTAACTCGATTCCCCGATAATGTAGATATGGCAGGTAATGCTAGAAGGTTGGTGAGGTTGTGCGGGGAACGCGTAACCTCAAGTGGTCCTGATCCTCAGAGTTGGATGGATGCTCCTTTCGATGATGGGGAAGGCGAACAGGCGCAATCTCCGGGCCTGGCCCCTGGTATTATTGAGGTCACGAGCAGCGCAGAAGCCTCTGAACACGAAATGGGGGTTGATGATGAATCTGCTCCCGAGGTTGGGGCCGGAGCGATCGTTACCCACGGGTTGGTTGACGAATCTGAGTCATCTGAGACACCCACTGATGCCCGGGAGGGTCTAGAGAGAATGGCCCCAGACACCGCGCGTATGGTCAAGCGTCTCCGCTCTCCTGTCCAAATTTTGGATTCTTTTCCCGAGGGAGCTGACAATAGGGTTTCGAGTCAGGCTGGAGCCTCCAGTTCCGGCGCGGGCAACGACGAGCAAGACTCTGATGATGAGTTTCTAGCCGTGTACCATATTGACCGCAAAATTTATCTCGTCGGCGGTCTTGATGACTATACCTCTCCTTCAGGGAGTAATTTGATTGGTCCTGCCCGCGTCCGGGCGGATAATATCGCTTGTGTGTTTTATCCCGTTCAATTTGAGAATGGCCTCCGGCTTCCCTTGGACCCGTTCATTTGCGAACTCCTGGAGTTTTCCAAGTGACTCCCGATGGACTTGACTCCCAATGCAATTCGTTATCTGGTGTCTTTCATTGTTGTGAGTAGGGTGTTGGGCTATGAACCGTCTTTGCCTGCATTGTATGTTTTCTTCACCCACCAGGTCACGGCTAATAGCCTGAGTTTGAAAACGAAACCCAAGTCGAAGAAGATTTTTTCTGCGGCTTCCAATAAATTCGACCAGTGGCAGAAATATCCCTTGGTGATTCAAAATCGCCTTGGGTGGCATTTTCCTAAGCCCGCTAATACTTCCCCGGTGTCCATATCTTCCAAAGATTATCCTGGTTCTGAGGGGGGCCTCGAGCTCGCGTCTGCTATGCAAGATTACCTTGCCCGCCACCAAAGATCGGTTACCTTAGAAGATCAGACCGTGATTAATGTTGAGCAGGTCTTTGACGTTCAAGCTATTATCAACAATGAGAGTCTTCTGGCTTTTGCTGGGGTGGCCCCGTGCCGAGACTCTGATTTTGTGCGTAGGGTTAATATGGGCCCTATGTGGCGGGATCCTTGTTGGAAAGTTCACCAAAAATTTGCTTTTGCCCATGAGTGCCCTGCTTGCCAATCGAAGGAACAATGCCCGGATCCGGGCTTGACCGGTCTTTTTCATACTTATCAGCAAATTTCTTATTTGTTACTTTGCTCGGGCCTATCTGATTGTTTATTGCTTTTGCCCGCAGATCCCACCGATACCATGCCTCCAAGGAATATTAATGCTATAAAACTGGCCGCGAAGCAACGGGAGGCCGAGGAGAAGCAGAAAAGGCAGGCTGCTATGCAGAAGACGGAGGCCTCGGGAAGGAAGTTGCCAATCACGGACCTTTTGGACAAATCTAAAAAGGTTGCGGCTGTTGTCCTCCCAACCACTGGAGAGCTTCCTCTGAACCCCCGCGTGAGTGTGCGGAGCAAAGGCCCAACGGGCTTGGGCTCTTCTATTTTTCCCCAAGACGCGGGCAAAACAATGCCCGAGGTTTCTAAGAAGAGGGACTCGAGCGTTGACCCCTTGCCTTCAAGAGATAAACGACCTCGCCTTGAGTCTCCTTCCCGCGATTTCATTGTGTCCTCCCCGGCCAAAGGGACTCTATGCTCGGAGCGCTTCCCCGTGGAGTTAATTGAAGATAAAGACCGGGCCAAGGAGTTCGGGAAGAAGGTTGCTGAGGCCCCTGAGGTATATGGGGTTGATCTCCATAGCCGCCGCGGCTTCAATTCTTATGTGGGCGATGGGCTTCTGCACCGTATGAACTTTCCGGACTATCAACAGAAGGTGCTGTCCAAGACCAACTTTCTGACCGCCCTGGGTCATGCGGGCTTGGCTATGGCTGAGGTTAGTGTTTTATTTTCCTTGTTTAAACCGACGTGCTCTTTCTTTTTATATATCGATCTTCTGGCCCTCTGACCCCTCATCCCGCTTTTAACACAATCTTCACTTGCTCCTTTATTAAAACAGGTTAGCAATGACCTGCTATACATGCGGTCTCAGTATGAAGCTGAAGTTGCTTTGGTCGCAGCGAGGGGTAAGAAATTGGCGGAGGCGAAGGATGAGATTGCCCGCTTGTCCAAGGTCTTGGAGGGCTCGGGAGAGGAGATGAAGAATAAAGATGCCGAGTTGATGACTGCGGTCAAGGAGAATTCTAAATTGAGCAACGATCTCGACGCAGCTCGTGAGGCCAAAGACCGAGCTGAGGCTGAAAAAACAAGTGTTGAGTCTGAGAAGCAGCGAATTGAAGCTCGTTTGGCCGAGGCTGACAAGCGGTTGGGGGAGGAGAGGGAGAAGAACAGGAGCTTATCTGAGAAAGTTGATGAGCTGGACGGCAAAGTTTTGGATGCCATGAGGTTTGAGAGAGACCGGGAGCTCGTTTTGAAGGAAGAGCGAGAGAAAGCCGTGGCCGAGTTTGAGGCGTCTGACAAATACAGAGAGAAAGTGAAGGAGGCAAGCATAGAGAAATATAACTCAGCCCTCCACACCATTGGTCGCAATCTGGCAGCTACGGGCAAATACACTGCGCAAGAGGTTGCGATTCTTTGTGCTATCACAGCTACAGACCCTGAATGCTTCTCCGGCCATGCTCTGGTGCCTTTCACTACGGACCAACTTTCTGAGCTTCCCGAGTCTGTCAGATCAACTCTCCCTCCCGTTGCTCCGGTCATTGTCCAAGATCTTCTTTCTACTATCGATGGATTCAGATATTCTACTGAAGGAGTCTTGCCTCTGGCCGCAGCTTTGGAAAGAACTTTTGGCCCCGGCGGCCCTTATATTGACGGTATGGTTCTTCCTTATTCTTCTCATGCCTCCGCACTTGTAGAAGCTTCCCGGAATCAGCCTGAATCTATACCTGACATTGATGCCTCTGCCTCTGTTCCAGAAGTGGAGAACGCTCCTCCCCCGGCTTCCTGAAGATCAGACCGGGTTGTATCCTGGGTATTTTTTGTAATAGCGTAGGCTTTCGAAGTATTTGAACAAGTACCTCTTTTTTTTTTTTGGATTGTAATTGTACATTTGTTTCCAGCCCCGCATGTTTCTTTGTTTTATTTTCATACACCAGGTCTGTTTGCATGAATTATCTTTGTTTCCGGGCATGCGGTCTAGCTCGAGGGCGTATGGCCGCGCCTTCTCCCACTTTAGTCTAGCTCGAGGGTGTATGACATGGTCCCTGCGGTCTGGCTCGAGGGTGTATGACCGCGCATCTTGGGTTTTAGGAATATTTCACAAGGAAATATTTTTACCAAGGAATTTGTTCTCCCACTTTTGTCTAGCTCAAGGGCGTATTACATGGGCCCTGCGGTCTAGCTCTAGGGTGTATGACCGCGCATCTTGGGTTTTAGGAATATTTCACAAGGAAATATTTTTACCAAGGAATTTGTTCTCCCACTTTTGTCTAGCTCAAGGGCGTATGACATGGGCCCTGCGGTCTAGCTCGAGGGCGTATGACCGCGCATCTTGGGTTTTAGGAATATTTCACAAGGAAATATTTTTACCAAGGAATTTGTTCTCCCACTTTTGTCTAGCTCAAGGGCGTATGACATGGGCCCTGCGGTCTAGCTCTAGGGCGTATGACCGCGCATCTTGGGTTTTAGGAATATTTCACAAGGAAATATTTGTACCAAAGAATTTGTTCTCCCACTTTTGTCTAGCTCAAGGGCGTATGACATGGGCCCTGCGGTCTAGCTCGAGGGCGTATAACCGCGCATCGTGCGCAAAGATTTACACAATGGCATCCGCTTTGCGGGCATACGGTCTAGCTCGAGGGCGTATGACCGTGCTTGAGAGCGAACATATTTTTTTAGAGAACGAGGGCGATATTATTTACTTGAACAAATTACATTGCGATTTCCTTACAATACATGAGTAATTTCACAATTTCTAACTGCCCTTGTTTGCAAAAAGATTTCAAGCTCTATAATTCTGTCCTCTAGAGGTAATATTTCTTCAGATGGTCGCTATGCCAGGGGTTTTTCAGGTCTTTTCCCTCAGCCGTTAGAAGCCTGTAGGTTCCTTCTTTGATTACGCGGGCAATCTGATAAGGCCCTTCCCAGTTGAGCGAGAGCTTGTTATATCCGGGCTGTCTCCCCGTGACTTCAACTTTTCTCAAGACCCAGTGTCCCACGGAAAACGACCTCTTGTTTACCCTTTTGTCATGATGAAATTTGGCCTTCTGTTTATAATTGACCATCTTTGCTCGTGCTTCCAACTGTTTTTCTTCGAGAAAGTCTAAGTCTTTTCTCCGGGCTTCCTCATTCTTTGTTTCATCAAAATGGGCGACCCTGTATGTGGGTAGGGCTGCTTCTACAGGCGCGACCGCCTCTGATCCATATGTCAAGGAAAAATAAGTTTCTCCCGTTGAGTTCCTCGTTGTGGTTCGGACAACCCATAGAGCAGTACTGAGCTCTTCCATCCAACGACCACGCCTTCCCTTCAAATTTTTGTGTAAAGCGGTCATGAGCAACTTATTTGCGGCCTCGGCCTGTCCATTTCCCTGCGGTCTTACGATAGAGGATTGCCGATGTTCTACGTTGAGTCTCTTACATTCCGCCGTAAACTTGCTTTGAAACTGGGGTCCATGATCGGAGACGATAGCCCGTGGCAAACCAAACCGACAGAATATATGGTCGTAGACGAACTTTATAATACTTGCTTCAGTAGTGCTAGTCAGTGCCTTTGCCTCCACCCACTTTGTGAAATAATCTACTGCGACCACTACCATTTGTGCTCCCCCGGGCGCTTTGGGATAAGGCCCAATCAAATCAATCCCCCACATATCAAATGCCCAAGTTGGGACTACCAGACTCTGCTCCGTGGATGGCTGCCTTGGTATGTTGGCGAATCTCTGGCATTGATCACATTTGCGGACATATTCCTCCGCATCTCTTTTCATTGACGGCCAGTAATACCTGAGGAATCTGATTTTATCGGATAGTGTCCGGGCACCGGGATGCCCTCCGCATACGCCCTCATGAACTTCGTATAACAAGTTGGTAATGGTCTCGGATTTCACACACCTCAGCAGGGGTTTGGTAAAAGACCTTCGGTAAAGCACGTCGTCAATGACCGTGTATCTAGCGGCTTGTCTCCTCAAAACTTTTGCTCGATCCGGATCGCTGGGAAGGATTTCCTTCTCGATGTATTCCTTAATCTCGTCTACCCAATCCTTCTCGGGCTCCTCTATTTGGTGGATCTCTGTCCTGTCAATGGCCGGGCGCTCCGTAAATTCTATCCAGCAGTCTACACTAAGCTTTGCAATATCTTCGTTTGTGATTCTCGAAAGCAAGTCCGCCTCGGAATTTTCAGCCCGGTTGACTTGGGTTAGCTCGTGGTACTCGAATTCCTTCAACAGGTTTGCTGCAAGTTCCTTGTATCTGAGCAGCACCGGGTGATTTGTCTCATATTCCCCTTTGACCTGATTTACCACTAGCTGTGAGTCGCTCTTCACGATCAAATTAGAAACCTTCATGTCCCGGGCTAATTCCAAGCCCGCTATCAATTCCTCATACTCGGCTTGGTTGTTGGAGACCGCGAACTTAAACCTCAAGGCTCGTTTAAACCTTTGACCTTCTGGGGCGATCAATAGAATTTCGGCGCCACTAACAGTTTTTCCCGAGGATCCGTCAACACTTAACGACCAACAATTCTCCGGTCTTTCCCCATCATCTATGGCCTTCTTGCCCTGCTTTTTCTTTCCTTTAGCGGGCTGGATTTTGTCCGCTTCGCTTTCCTTTGCTTCAAACGTGGTTTCCGCCACAAAGTCCGCCAGTGCTTGTGCTTTGATGGTCTTTCGCGGGGAGTAAGTAATATGGAACTCAGTCAGCTCTATAGACCATGATAGCATTCTCCCCGAGGATTCGGGCTTATGGAGCACTTTCTTCAGCGGGGTATCCGAATAAACCGTGATAGGGTGGGCGATGAAGTATGCCCGCAGCTTTCGAGCGGCTATAAGCAGGGCAAAAGCCAGCTTTTTGATGTTCAAGTAGCGTCCTTCTACCGCGGATAGTGCCTTGGAGACATAGTACACGGGCTTCTGAAGGTCGCCTTCCTCCCTTACCAAAACCGCAGCCACCGCGTGATCTGTTGTGGCCAGGAAAACATAGAGTTCTTTACCCAAAACAGGGCTGCTCAGCAACGGCGGCTTTCCCAGGTAGGCTTTTATTTGCTCGAAAGCATTCCGGCAGTCCTTGTTCCATTCAAAACCTTCCTTTCTTCCTCCTTTCAAAGTTTTAAAGAAAGGTAGGCATTTTTCTGCTGACTTGGCGATGAATCTCCCTAGGGCCGTGATGCGTCCATTCAGCTTCTGTACTTCCTTAACACATCTGGGGGGTTGCGACCTCCTTTTCACTTGCTTTGGCCTTTTTTGCCTCCCTCGGGCTTCCCAGTCTTTGCTTTGCTGCGCTTTCTTTCCTCTTCCTCTCTATTACTTTGAGGAAGAGCTCGGGTTTATTCTCAATACACGGGATCCCCGCAGGGGTACTGAACTTGATTTTTTGGTGAGGGATCGAGGCCACTATTCAAAGGGCGGCTTGTGCGGTTACGCCCAGTATCGCGTTGTATTGAGATTTCAAATCGATCACCATAAACGTAACGCGGGCTGTTTTCTCGAACGGCCTTTCTCCGATGGTCACTTCGAAGTCAATCGTCCCCTTGGCATAGACTGTGTGGTTTGTGAACCCTTCTAACAAACCCGCGTACGGAGTTAAGTGCGCCTCGGACATTCCCATTTCTTCCAGGCAGTGGAAGTACAATATATCCCGCGAGGCTCCGGTATCAATGAGGACTCTTCCAATGTCCGCCTTTCCTATAGCCATTTTGATCGTTAATGGTTGTGTTGAATGGAAAAGGGTGGATGCCAATTCACTCCTTTTGAAACCGATCATTTCCTCTTGCTCGGGCGGGTAAGTGGGTATCAAGAACACTTTTTCCAGTCGCCTGATCTGGATGGAAAGCTGGGTGTTGCTTGGGGCTTCCTCTCCTATGTACTGAATGTCATAACGTCATTCCCCGTCTGCATCATTGTCTCTGACGTATTGAACATTTCCCCGCGGGGCTTCACCTTTACTGCTGGACCCCGTGATCCATTTCTTCAATTCCCCGGCCTCCACCTTTTGCTGTATTATTTTCTTTAACTGGAAACAGTCATCCGTAGTATGCCCGTGGCTTTCATGGTATCCGCACCATTTCTTTTTGTTCGCCTCGTAAGGCTTCCTCTCCAGTGGAGGTGGAGGAGGCAAGGCCTCTGCCCGCAAGATCTCAGTTCTGGGTGCGATCAAAGGGGTGAAAGCACTGTCATCGCCTCTTTTAAAATTGGGCATGCCCCTTGGTCTGCCTCTACCCCGACCACCATTGTTTCCCGCATAGCCTGAGTGATGACGAGGATCATGAGCGGGCTCGATTCTTTCCCTAACGCTCCTGCGGGCGTCAGCCAAAAATGCGGGTTCTACTCCGGCCATAGCGATGGCCCTGTTATACATCTCTTCTGTCCCCTCGGGTTTTCGGCAAGCAAACTCCTGCCTCAAAGTGTGGGATGTTAATCCCCCTAGGAAGCATAGTTCGATGTCGTTCTTTGTTAGATCCACAATCTGCTCGGTCATTTTTCGGAACCGAGTAATGTATGCTTTCGTGTTCTCCCCGGGATATTGCTTAACGCCGCACAGGTCCGATTTTGGTCTTGCGGCCTCCCCAGCGCCCGCGAACGAGTTCAAGAATGAAGTCCGCAGTTGCTCATAGCTGCAGATAGAGCGCGTTTTATGGGCTAGTAACTATCCCAACGCCTTCCCTTTAAAGGTGGAGGCGAGAGCTTTGCACTTCACGGCCTCATTTGTTGAAAATAGAGCCATCTGCCCTTCAAATCGCCCAACATGGCTTTTTGAATTAGATGAGCCGTCATACGCGTCCAGCGTGGGTACCTTTCCTCTTTGGATTGGGGAATCATTGATCCATGATGCGAAAGCGTCCATGGGTCCAACGCACTTTGTTACGTTTTGCTTGGACTCCCATAGCTCCGCGATCATTCTTTGAAACTTTTGATCCATTATGTCCCCCGTTTTAGCCCTTTTTACTGTTTCTGTAGTCTTATCGCCGTTTTTAGCAACTGCTTTCCCTTTAAATTGACCTTTAGGCTTTCTGGGATGTGATTCTCCTTCTTCACTTTCCCCTTCTTCTTCTCCCCTCTCCTCGTCATCGTCCACGAGGATTGTCCGCCTTTTTTCTCCTACAACCCTGCTGGCTCTGCTTTTAGAACTTGTCAGATCATGGGTTTTTGATTTTTCAGGGGGGCTTCCAGCATTGGCCTCGGCATTAAACAGCTCCTCCAGGGCTAGATTCAACTGTAGCCCTTCCGCTACCAGATTCTGCCTGTCTGTCAAGATCTGGATTTTCTTTTGGATTTGATCAGGAGTAAGGGGAGTGACAGGAGTTTTTTGAGTCTTGAGAGCCTTAGAGGTTTCTATACGATCTCTCAGGTCCACCTCTCTCCTTGCCCTTTGAGAAGGGGTATAGGAGTTGCCGCTAAGAGTCTTATTTCCCAATCTGGCGAAGACCGATCCCTGGGGCGCTTGTCCCGAAGGGCTAGCATTTGGGTTCCCAGTCATTTTGAAGATTTGGAACGTCAAGAATCAACAGAAAGGACGGAATACCCTTTTAGAACCGTGAAAGACGTAAGAGCTAGATGAGGATTTGAAATGAATTAGATTGGAAAAGCAAACGAGGCAAGAAGATTGCACTGGGAAGATTTTCGATTCCCGGCAATAGAACCACTGATGACGCCCTATGTTTCTGGGGTCACGGAGGTAGAACTCCAATTTAGCTGTCTCTTGATCCTGATCACAACACAAACAAGAACACCGTTAAGACCAAGGCCGGGTTGGAATCCGGCTTAGGCCCTCGGGTGTGAGAGTAAAATCTCTGAGGAAAACCTAAGTAAGAGGTTCAATGAAGACCTGGTGTGTGTGAATAGGATAGAGCACATACCTTGCTCATGGGAGCGAAAAGAAGTATATATATGACCAAGGGAAAGAAACCTGCACAAGGTACTAACTACCCTGGTACTGGATGGACACATGGCGAGTCCCCAGTGGATCGGTCAGGAGAGTGGCTGGGAAGGTGACGTGTTTGTTAGGGAAGCATGGTTCTATCACCAACCGTTATGGTATGTCAGGTACGAATAGGCGACGTCTTGTGTACGTTTGTGCCAGCTGGGTACTACGGGCTCCTCAGGATAGCGGGAGACAGAGTCATCTCGGGCATATATATCAGGGAGATCGGGCCCCTCGAGCTTGCTTGCCCGCATTCCTCGCCGGTTCGACCCCAAGAATTCAGGTCCGGTTCGGGCGGATTAGGTCGCATCGGTTTGGACCGCAGAACATCCGGCCTAGAATGCTCGGTCTCATCACACATGTTGATTTTTTTTATTTATTTTTACATTTCAACTGAGAGAAAATATAGTAAAAAACGTAAGGGTAAAACATGTTTTTTAAATGAGGCGGTGGCATTTTTGTAAATAGTGAGAATTTGCCTTTAAAACATGCGGTGTCATTTTTGTAAATACTGAGAAGTATCGTAAGTGTCAGTGTTAGTGTTAGGAAGTGTCAGACATGTTACACTGACACTTATTAACACTACCACTGACACTTTTTATAACTGCCAGTGATAATTTTTATAAGTGCCAATATACATGGCTGGCAATTATTAGTACGAACACTGGCACTTGTAAAGTGCCAGTGCAGTGTGTATAAAATGCCAGTCAAGTGACTGACAGTTTACGATACTAACACTGGCAGCGCTTCGAAAAAACACGTTTTTCCTTATCTTAAAGAAAAACGCGTTTTTCGTAAGACTCATTCTTCAAGTGAAGCTTGATGTGGAACATCATATACTCCTGACACGTGATTGTCCAAAATAATTGGCCTTCTAAAAGAAGAGTAAATTAAATTATATTTACCGCTTAAAACACACGAAAGAAAGGGAGGGAAGGCAAACTAAACAAAACCGCTAAAAACACAAAAACCCTTTTCCCATTTTCTTTCCTCCAAACAAAATTCAAAGACTCCCGCCCTTTTTTACCCTCCCCATCATCTCCCTCCACCCCCTTTTTCTACTAATCCTAATCTCCGAGATCTCTACCATCAGTAACTTCTCGTTCCCCCTTCCCGCATCTCCGATTTTGTGCGTTTCCGAAGTTGCCGGAAAAAATGGTGAAGCAAACGAAACCAAGGAAAGGGGAAAACATCGGCAAAGGTAAAGTCACTCCGATGCAGGTCGCTTTCATCGTCGATCGCTACCTCTATGATAATAACTTCACCCAAACCCGATCCTGTTTTCGCATTGAAGCTTCTCAATATATCTCCAAATCCCCAGTTCAAGAGGTACCCTTTTCATTATTTTTTCATTATCAGTTCAGTTCATCTGAAATCGGTCGCTTGAATAAATAAAGTGTATTTCTTGCATAGGTTTGGAGTTGGTTTAAATTCATTTTGAAAAGTCAAATTATGAATTTTTGGGGGATCTTGTTTGTTTATTAGCTAAAGGAATTTCAAATTTGGGTTTTGTAGGTGCCTAAGAGTTTGTTGAGTTTGGGGGCAATGTTGGATGAGTACATATGTTTGAAAGAACAGAAAGTGATTGTGGATCAGGAGAAGTACCAGTTGGAACAGGAAAAAATTAGGGTTCAATCGTTGCTGAAAGGAATGCAGGAGGTGATGAATAATTATAGTGGCGGTGCGGCTGTTGCAACTCTGCCGCCGCCTATGATCATCAACAAGCAGGCTCCTAGGGTTCATCGTATGGATCTTAGCGTTGGGTCCCCTGCAGGTACATTTTCTTGGTCATTTTGCCTAATTGTATTGATCAACTGAATTAGGTCTAATTTGTGATGTAATTGAGAAAAATTTGTTGATTAGTACTGAATCTTTCAGCTCATTTGACCCTGAAAATGTGTAATTCTTGTCAACTCGTACTCGTTATATGCTTAAGAATATGTTCAAAGACCTTGATTTAGTCTAATTTGGCTACCCTAACTTTGTAAACGCTTTGCTACATATCCTAAATTTCCCTCTTAATCATTTCCATTGTGATACAATTTTCATCAAGTACTAGAGCCTTTTGAGAGTTCAGTTAAGTTGGACTCTTTTTTTTGGAAGCATAATTATCCTTTTTGGACAAGAAAAGAATAGAATGACTCATTTTTTGACTGAGGAAGTATATCTGAACTTGCTTGGTTAACTGTCTAATGAACATAGAGGAAACTTTTTCAAATTTGATTATATGTTTTGCCTTTAGAGATCTTTCGATGCTATATCAATAAAACTGTGATGAGATTATACGAGTTTACTTATGCTGCAAATAATTGGAACTTTACGTTGTTTTTTTTAGGATCTAAGCACTTTTATATGTCCATTGTTTCTCCTACTTCACATTATCCGACTAGGCAAAATTTAGATATTCAATTCTTTGCTGATATGCTATTGTTGTTTTATCAGGTTATCCTGTGTACAATACTCCAGTTGTGATGTCTACAACCAAGCCTTCCAACATTCAACCCGACCCCACAAATTTCTCTACGCCCATCACAAATCAACCAAATTCAAGAAAGAGAAATACTTCAAAAGATGTTTGTGCAGCACCTTCAAATCCAAAAAGATCACGTAGTCAAACTAGCCAATTGCCAGCTAAAGGTAGTTTTCTAATGGAGTAGTAGGAACACCCTCTTCTAATTTTATTTTTTTATTTAACTTAACTTGATCAATTCTTCTTGCAGATACTAAGCCACTTGCAGAAACAATCAATCCGTCCGTCCATCAAGAATCTGCTCGACAGTCTTCTGCAGGTCCATCACCAACTGATGCCTCTGCACCAAACGGATCATCACCAGTTCAAGGATCGAGTGTTGTCAAGTGCTTATTCAATCAAACTAATCCTTCCCCTCCTCCTACTACTTCATCCGACCCCAAAACCCCATCCCCGGCTCAAAACGACAAGCCCGTTTCACCACCAGAAAACTTAACTCCAACTTCCAATAACCCCATTACTCTTTCTCCTCAAAACTTCACATCCACAAATCGTACCCTCATTTCCTCAGAAACATTTCAAGTGAGCCCTTCCAAGCAAATATCATATTATTCCATAGAGAGAAACCACTGCGTTTCTTCCTCACCAGTCAAGTCAAACTTAACAAGATTCAGTAAGAGGGATCACGTAAAAGGAAGACTAGACTTTGACAGTTCTGATATGGCAGTGATCTCAGCAATACCAAATCCTCAAGAATCATTACCAGAAAAAGAAAATGATCTTTTTGACTTTGATTTTCCTGGTTTAGATGGTTTAGGCGTGGACTTCTCTTTATCGGATCTATTGGGTGATTTTGATTTTGACGGTGAGGATTTTCATTGTCAGCCAGATGTCAGCTCTTCCCCGGGGTCTAATTCAGGGTAAATACCAAGTCCTTGCTCTCTTCCCCCCCCTACTGATTTGTTTTCGCTATTTTAATATCTAATGATTGATTTATGAATTATGATTAGGTCACCTGATACGCCAGTAGATTTTGACATGAGTGAAAACCAAGTTTTGTCGGGGTTTTCTTCTACCATGACTGAAATTCTTTCGGAAAAGGACATGAATTTACCAGGTAACGAGGCTAAATTGTCTAGTACGGAGTATTTCAGTTTCATTCTATGTTATGTATTTGCTATAGATTTCTGAATGAGTTTCTGTTAAGCAGGATCTGAGTCAGTGACATCTATGAAGTCTATAACTAAATGCATAACGATTTTAAGTCCAGGTAATTCTCTCACTCCCATTTTCCATTTATTTGCCAATAAAGATTATATATTTTTTAACAATTATTTTTCATGATATCCAGCAAAAAGTCAGAGATGCCCTTCTCAAGATCAAGAGAATATAACTGCAAGAAGCTGATTGCTGCTTTAACAACAAAGACCATCTTTTGGCTAACATGATACCAGTACATTACTTACAACCAAGCGGTATTAAATAGCGGCGTAATCTCAAGTACTATTGACTACAATCATCGTTTTTCTTACGTTTTGGCATGAACAAATTTAATTTGATTCTTTTGCATTGTCACAGTATTAGTATTGTTCTGACTTAGCTGAATGAATATATGTTACATTTCTGCTGTTACCATTAAATGTACGCAATATATTCCCTCAATCCCAAATCAATAGTCTCATTTGACAAACAATTTGATTTGTAGTTTTTGCATGCCATTATTAGAAATCAGACTACTTTTCGGGGATGAACAATTTTCCCGAGTTTAACTTAAACTTATAACATAACTAAACCGTAAAGAGACTGGTTTGACCAGAACAATTGGAATGTCCTAAGTATGCATTCTCAAGCCAAATAAGTCTCTCTCTCTCCCTCTCCCTCGATCTCTCTCCCTCTCCCTCGATCTCTCTCCCTTCTCTCTTTCTCTTTCTCTCTCCAACTATGAATGATTTGATTTGAAGGATGAGAGTTGTGTGAACAATATTTGTTTTGGATAGAAAGAAAGCTTCCCACTTGAAGGTTACTAACCTACTCATTAAATATGGAAATGTGGCTTAAAGGGTCTTTACTGCAAATATGGACTCTAATGTTGACTTAGATGAGGCCTGAGGGTCCTAATTTCTCCAATTTCTAAATACTGTTTAATTTTCTTGAGCTACAAGAATATGGGGATGTTACTATATAGAGGCTAGCTTAAATTTCTTGAAATTATTTTATTATTTAACGATTGTTTATTGTGTCTGAATCGAGCTTGAACATGAATTGAGGGTTTTCGTACGAACAAATCCAGTTGAAATAAGCTTAATTTGGTGTTTATTGTTCACTGTTTAGTAAAGTAGTCGAGTTTTTAGCTCAAGAAAGTGTATGGATTCATACGTGTGTGTATTGTTTTCTTGAACAAAAGTGGCATTCATTTTGGGACGGACGGGTAAAGAATCTTGTTTATTTTCTTCAGGTTAAACTCAAATAACAAGAATATGGTTGAAGATGAATAACAAATGACCCTTTAGGACTTTCAGTTTTCTTCTTGTATAATATATCTGCAGAAACTGCTTGAAAAACATGGAAGTAATCAACAAAAAAAACTTTAAATCCTATGTTTCATCCCAAATCAATTCAACTTAAATACTTCTCCAACTTCTCCACTTCTTCTACGCTTCCAATGTACAGGGGAACTCGCTGATGAATCTGCCGAAGCAAAAATTAAAACAAAAAATCATTATCAAGATAAATGATTTTTTTTTTTTAATAAAATTGCAGATCTTTGTTATGCAAATATACTCACCTCTGTTGGCTGGATATCAAGAACTCTGTTTTGACCATCTGATCCTTTCCCACCAGCTTGTTCGACCAAATAACTCATCGGTGCACACTCGTACAACAACCTCAACTTCCCATTCTTGCTCTTCTTATCACGAGGGTACCCGTAAATCCCTCCATAAAGAAGTGTTCTATGAAAATCGCCAACCAAACTTCCTATATACCTAGAAGAATAGGGCTTTCCACTTGGACCGGGGTCCTTCAAATCATCAATATACTTCTTCAACTTATCATCCCACAACTGATAATTCCCTTCGTTGAACGAGTAAATCTTTCCCGATTTAGGTATTTGGACGTTTTCTTGAGTCAACACGAATTCACCGTACATGGGGTCTAATGCAAATGCGAAAACTCCATTCCCGATTGAGAGCACGAAGATTATGGAGCTCGAGTACATGCAGTATCCCGCTGCTAAAAGATTGTTCCCCGGTTGGCATACGTCGACAATGCATTTCTGTGTTATACTGTCGAGCTGCATTTTTACAAAGTATAAAGTTGATATTAAAAGGGTTCATGTGTTCTTATGGATATGAGGTCAGTGCAGTCTGTGCAGTCTGATTGTATCGACTGCACAGTCCGACTGCTGTGCAGTCAGATTGCACAAGCTACGAGTCTGTGTTTTTATTTGTGCAAGAAAACGAGCAATATGTATGGTACCGTGGAATCGTCGTTTATATGTGGTAGGCATTCTTCGTTGGGGCTGTAAATCCCGAAGATGGAACCAGTAGAGACGGCTGCATCAATGTTAGAAGATCCGTCTAGAGGATCAAACACGACAATGTAGTTGCCGGAGTAGCTCTCTTCTACTGCCACCGGGACATCTTCTTCCTCTGAGGCTATGATTCCCGTTCTTCCACTTGACCTTAAGCAATTCGAAAACACCTAATAAACACATTTCATTGTGAATCATTATATTTTGATCTCAAAAGTACAAGTTTTCAAGCCAATTTATTGAAAGAGAAAAGACGGTAGTCTACATTAAACCCATGTGAACACTAGCAAACTGTAAACCTTTAATAATGGTGATAATGACACGAGTCTGGTGCACTGAAACACTCATAAAGCATCATTTTTACGCTTATGAGGCCATTAATAGCCTTAGAATTTTATGAATTAAGCTCATATTTAACGAATTAGATAACGATAATTCAGATTATGAACCTCATTAGAAACAACATCGAGCTTCTTTTGATCCTCGCCCTGAATATTAACGGCGCCCTGAACTCCGGTAAGGTTAGAAATACTAGCTCTTTGAACAAGAGAAGCAATTTGCTTACAAGCCATGGAAATGCTAGAAAGCACAATAGTAAGCTCTGCATCAATAACACCAGCTTGTTCTTGCTTTAACAACCAGCCAGTTAAAGTTTGTATCTCAAATGAACTCTTCTTCTTTTTCGTTGTTGCCGCCTCAGAGGCTCCGGCCACTGCCATGCACCGTACTCCGGCGAGGCTGCCGGTGCCGCCGCCGGAGACTTGCGGCTTCTTGGAGCATGACAAAAATGTCTTGGAATCTGTGTTGCATGATTGGAATGGTGAGAGGCGGGAAATTGAAGAATGGGAGTTTGAGAAGTGTTTGAGATTGGTTGGTGTTGCTGCCATCATGGTTAGGCTTTCTTGAAAATGTTCTTGAAAATAAAAATAAAATGTATACAAATAATTTTGATTTATTTTCTGTTTGATTAATGGGCTGATATTTTTTAGATTGGGTTTTGTAGTGTGGAGGGAGAATTGTAAGGCTGGTGAAGATTTCTGTTAATGTGGATCCCACTTATCTTTGTATACAACTTTTTCATCCTCTTAATGGTGATCCTGGTTCATTTTGGAAAACTTGATGGGTATATTATGTAAATACTCATTCCGTCCCACCTCACTTGAGACTTAAGAGGTGGACACAAAAATTAAAGAAAAATAGTTTATGTGTAGTAGAAAATGAAGACAGAGAATGAGTGGAGTAAATATATAGTAGTGTTGGTTGAATAAATTGAGTGATAAAAATGAAGTGAGAGAATGAGTGGTGGGGTATATTTAATATAAAATCATAAAAAATGACCATTTTAGAGAGCTTCAACTGATGTGAGACGAATCAAAATGAAAATAAGTCGCGGGACCGAGGGAGTATATGCTAATGCTAAAATTTAGGGCCTAGCCAAGCCCATTAAACATAATGGGCCAAAGCCCATGTAAGTAGTAGGTTCGCTCGATGGGCTGAGGTATCCATATAAATTTTACTAATAATTTCACACGGTGTTATACTTGTTTAATAAATGTAAATTTTAATATTTTTTAATATTTTAATTCACCACAAAACAATCATTTTAAGTAAACAATGTCAAAAAAGGAAGTTCTCTCCGCCCAACTTCTCTTGTTTCCAAAAAATCATCTTCTTCATCTTCTTCTTCCTCCTTGATTAATTAAGCAACAACACAATTTTTTGTAATTTCAATTACTGAAATTATAAACAATTATGTTGTTGTTTTCAATTCCATTTAATTTGTATTTCATGTTTCTGTTTTTTGATTTTTCGTTGTACTAATAAGTTTCTCCCCTTTGTTGGGAGCCGTTGCTTTCTCCCCGTCGTTGGGAGCCGTTGCTTTCTCCCCGCCATTGGGAGCCTATGTTTATGTGTTTGTTTGTTGTTTTTTCCATTATGAAAAGGCAAATGATGAATCTTCACAACAAAAAGGTGATCATTATTCTTACTACACAAGGATGCTTTGTGGAATTTGAGATATCTGGTGGACGTGGTCGTGTCAACCCGGATTCTCTAGTATATCAGGTTCTCAGCGCAAAATATTATCCGATGAGGGATTTTTAAATGCCGGATGGAGGCAGTTTCCAAGTTTTTCTTGGAGTAGAATCCGAACGTCTCAAAATTTGGATCAAAACTGTATTTGTTGTAGTTTTAGAGATGAAACATCTACATATATTTGGAATGAGCATTCAATCTTTGTGAAGTGCCATTTCTTTTATTATTGTGAATGAATATGATTTGTCGTTTGTTCAAAAAATAAATAAAAATAAATAAACAATGTCAAAATAGGTTTATGACTTCATAACTTCCCGTTATTCAGCTGGAACTGTCATAAGATGACTTAAAAGTTAAAAGCGTCAAATTTGTCAGATAAATAATCATTCTATAATTTTAATAATAAAACTAACAGTATTAAAAAAAATAAAAAATATCAAGTTTCATTGGTCTTAAGAAAAACTGATATAAGGCTTGCGCATAAATTCACTCCTACAAAATACACCAGCGGCATTTTTTTTAATCTCAATATATGTATAACTTGACTAGTCAAATACGTTAAAAAGAAATGTTGTTACTGATGTACCATTAAATTACAACTACTCCCCCATCCTATAATAAATATTATTCCCTCCAACCCGGACTAAAGTTCTTAGTTTTAGACGCATACCCAGGATACCACCATTTCGAAATGGCACCAGAGGATTACGCATCAACCTGTTTCTACGCCGCGGATAAAACGTATTGCTCTCATGATGCCATTTGGGCTCAAGAATGCAGGGGCAACATACTCAAGGATGGTGTCCATTGTTTTTAAAGAACAACTGAGAAGGAACATAGAAGCATACATCGACAACATGGTGATCAAAACCAAGGAAAACTCTCAAACTCAAGGAAACCTTTGAGAATCTCCGCCACAACAACATGAAGCTGAATCCAAGCAAGTGTGCCTTTGGCGTCCGAGATGGAAAGTTCTTGGGCTTCATGGTTAACCAAAGAGGCATTGAAGCCAACCCCGAAAAAATCCAAGCCCTCATTGACATGAAGCCACCCCGCTCAATCAAGGATGTTCAGCAACTAAACGGTAGGATCATGGCGTTGGGTAGTTTTATCTCAAGATCTACTGAGAAATGTCTCCGCTTTTTCAAAACCTTGAAGGGAGGTAAAGGCTTTGAGTGGACCCCGGAATGCGACATCGCGTTGGAAGAAGTCAAGAAGTACCTAGGCCAACCATCTCTCCTTAGCAGCCCAAAAGAGGGTGAAGAGCTTTTTGTTGGCCGCTACTGACCTGACAGTAGCCGCCGTTCTTGTAAGGAAAATAAGAACCTTACTTATTTTGGGGACGAAGAGAATACACTCTCCGTCCCATTTAAAACTTCACCTTTTATCCAAATGGGACTCCCGTTAAAAGCTTTATCATTTCCTAAAATGGTAAAAAAATGTATGTCCTACTTGTCATACCCACTCCTTCCTCTCACATACTCCCTCCGTTCTGGTTTAAGGTTCTTAGTTTGACTTTGCACGCTTGTTAAGGAATCAAGGCAAACTTGAGTCAAGAATAGTAGTTGGTGGAGGATATACTTGTTCATTCATAAAGTAAGTGAGTGAAAAGTAGATGTGTAAGTGATGAGCTTTTTGTAATATATGAACTGGACAAGAATGTCCAAAACATTATTCATCATTTGCCATTTAAGGAATAAAGTAACTAAGAACCTTAAACTGGGACATACCAAAAAGGAAAATAAGAACCTTAAACTGGGATGGAGGGAGTACTTAAATTATGGGTCCCACTCATCATACCTGGTGATGTTCAAAAGGGTTATCCGGCCCGGTCCGGCCCGCCCTAGCTCATGTCCGCGGGCTTAACGGGCTTGACCGGTCCGGCCCTTCTCATGGATGAATCCCGGCCCGTCGTTTTCAGTTGGGTCCGGCCCGTCCGTTTGGTCCGGACCAAAATGTTCACGGGCCAAACGGATTTTGTCCTTAAAAAAAAAATCAGAAAAACCTTTAAAAAATTATAAAAAAATTTAAATGACTTAGACTTAATAAAAAAAACTTATTAAAATATATAAGATAAATTAAAATACATATAAAAAGGGATTTAATATGTACTTTAATTTGTCTTTTATATTTAAATAGAGTTAGAGCATGTCCCACTGATCGGGGAGAAAAAAAAAGCCAAAAATTGAGACAGTACAGTACACTGACCGAAATGCAGGAAAGAATAAATTGAGACAGTACACTGATCGAAATGCAAGAAAAAAAAGTGGGGTGGGGGGGGGGGCAAACGGACACGGGCCAAACGGACGCAGATATTCGCGGGCTTTGGCCCGGCCCGTGCATCATTTTTACCACCCGGCCCAGACTGAGAATAGGGCGGGCTTGGAAACGGGCTTGCCCACGGGCTCACGGACCTAAGCCATACGGACTCGGGCTGACGGGCTCAAACGGGTTCCGTGGGCTAAGCCCAAAGTGAACATCACCAATCATACCAACTAACTTTTCCCTCACCTATTTAAATTGTAAGCCCCACTTATCATACCCACTAACTTCTTCCCTCTCACAACCCTTCTTACACTCATCACTTTCCTTAATTTGTGTGTCATCACCAAAATAGTGAAGTTTCAAATGAGACGGAGGGAGTATATATTTATGTAAATAAGAAAACTTAATTTTAAATTTAAAAATGAATGATAAATTAAAAAATAATTAAAAGTTAATAGAAAAATGACTAAAATAACCTCACATGTACGTAACGGATTTCCGTTAAGTTTCTCATTCCGTTAGGTGTCAGGGTGATTTTTCCGGTTAAATATAATCCGCTTGAGGAGCAAAGTGGAAACGATTGGTAACATAATTTGATTTAAACCCCCGATCGAACACACACTATCAGTAACACACAGAGAAGAAAAGCTTGCAGACGAGAATCTTGAAAGAAGTTCATCTATTTTCTTGTACCCTTAAAACTCTCTTCGAATTTCTTCTTCTACCCTTAAAACTCCGACCAAATTTGTTGTTCAAGATCATAAAACGATAAAGATGGTGTTAATAACATTTGAAGATGGGAAGAAAGCTTGGATTGATCTGGATCCGTATATGACATCAGTTACAAATTTACGTGAACAAATCGAGAAAGAAACCGGATTTCCAGCTATTTTCCAAAGGGTTTACCACAACGGCTTTCCTTTATCATCTGGCTCCAGCAGTGCAGATTTGTGGGTTGCAGATTTGTGGGTAGAAGCTTGCAGATTTTCGACTCCGGAGCAAGCAAAAGTTGTTGTAGCAAAAGGCCTAGAGGCCATCCCAAAGTCGTTAAAACTGTGGATTCAAGCGACGAAATTGGAAAAGGATGTGTCTGGCAAAAGAAGAGTACTGATGGAAGGTGTCAAAACGATGCCAGAATGTTTTAAGCTTTGGGACATGGCTATTGATTTGGCCGCCAACAAAGATGAAGTAAGGACACTACTTAGGACCGCAGCTGCTTGCGGTCCACTGAGACCTGAAATTTACATTACACTTGCCAAGTATGAGCCATATTCAGTGGCTAAGAAGGTATTGGAGCTTGCAAGGGACAGGCTCCCGAAAGAAGTTTCATTATGGGTTGCTGCCTCATCACTGGAGGGTGCCAATGGGTATCACAATGCGGCTGAAGATCTGATTGTTGAGTGCTTAAGAATGGTTACCAGAGAAGAGCTAATAGTTACTCAAGGAGCTTGGATTGACTTTGCACAGGCTGCCCGAGAAGCGGGTTCAGTGGCAACCTCTAGAGCCATTAATTCCCATGCTGTAGGAGCCCGGAATCATTAGGTGCAATATCTGCACATACGCTTTACTCTCTTGTTATGGATTTTGTTTTGCATTTATCCTTTTGCTTTTCAATTCATATCCTTTTGGAATGTGATGGGATGGAGTTTGTTTCTACTATGTATCTACCTTACTTAGTTGGTGGCTGCTATGACATTCCTGGATCTATAAAATTGTCCGTCCTAGATTTTGTACTTGAATCAAGTTTCTGTGTTGCATGTTCTTTGATCTGTTGTTTATATTCAATAGATTGAAAGTCATAAGCCAAATTGATCCTTGAATTGAACCACTTTTTTCTACATTGTTTGTTTCTTTAGTCATTGCTCTTTCAAGCATGATACTATAGTCCAAAAATAGGTCCATGAGCCCTTTTGAGTTTGAGGACTGAGCCTGGAATTTTTAGAATAAGATATAGTAAGAGCAAATGAAGCTAGGAGAAAACAGAAGACGGCCATCTTAAAACGAAATCTTTTCGTAAAGAGAGCCTCTTACTTACGGAATTACACACCCAATATCTATGAAAAGACTGCAAAAAATACGAAAGGAATTGATGCAGATGTGTAACAAATTTCCTACTACTGTTTGTAAGCAAACAATATTCTGCTTGTTGTTCGTCAACCATGGGAGAGCTCCCTTCGGATCCAGATATCCATTGAAGTAAAGATACAGATAACTCTTCCATGCAAGGAAGGAAATATAGTAGTAAGCTAATAATCCCCATGAAATTCTAAAAACTAGTATTGATAAATCAATAACAATTTTTAGAATTTCAATAGAATGACTAGATTGACATTAATATTTGGTCAAAGTTAATTGCGTTGACCATCAAGATTCAAATGGGAGCATCTTGATGGGACGGTGAGAATATCTTACAAAGTGCAGATAGCAGCTAAATAAGTAGTCAGAGCCTCTGACGGATGATGACTGCTATTGGGATTATGGAAAGGCCCGATGTGCGTGGTCGGAATATAGGTCATGTCATATTCCTTTTAGTAAATATTTTTCTTCATAATGTCGTTTACTTAATCAATAGATGATGTCGTTTTGACTCGACATGCTGCACCATCTCTCGAGCTCGGGTTTAGGTACGTACATACCTTAAGTTTTGCAGGGTATATTTTCACATTACATTATATTTGTATATAGTGATATAGCTAAATTAGGTAATTAGAAAAGATAGGATACACATTATATTTGTATACTAGTACTCTTACAGTCTTACTCGTGCCGCTGGCACGGTAACAATATGTAATTGATTTAACGGATGGTTGAGATTAATGTATGGATTGAGTTTTTACGGGCGAAAAAAAAAACTAAATGACTAAAAAGGAATCTGGAATAATAATAAAGATATACACTTAGCTCGTCCTATTTTTTTCCCCGGCTTTTCCGTCGTTTACCAAAAGTAATAGTTACCATAACTTAATGTAATGACTGTATACATATAAAGTAACATTGTTCATAAGTAAACGTAACACCTGTTTTACAAAAACGAAAGCTCGTTTTACCCATTTTTTCAAATGTAATACTAATTATAATTACATGTAACCCAAACAATATCTAAATGTAATTATCATTTATACTGAATTGTAATTGTGCTTTTGCAAAAATATAAAATATTGTGTATTTTGATTTTATTTTTTAAAAGAAAGTAACATTTGAAAAATAACAACTTATATACATGAATGTAATCATTTGTACAAGTAAATGTAACACTTTAGTAGATGAAATTGTAACAGATTTCTATAGATAATGTAATACTTTTACATGTATCATGATAAATTGAACATATTGTAACTTATTATTTGAAAACATATAGATATACTATTGCTTTTCTATACATATGTGTTACAAATTATGTATAAACACTGTTACATATAAGTAACACGTTCGTTATATTTTAGTTGTAATAAGTATTACTTTTGGCAAACGAAGAAAACATAGAAAAAAACACTGTTACTTTTCTGTATATATGTATTACTTTTATGTATACAAACTGTTACATATAAGTAACACGTTTGTTACATTTAGTTATAGTAACTATTACTTTTGACAAACCGAAAAAAAAACCAAAAAAATGGGCCTATGAGAGACTGCCATGTGGCAGGGTTGACCCATGGGTCATGGAGCCGGTTCGTGGGTTAGGTCGGGCGGGTAAAAAAACTCGTCTCTACCATGAGACGGGTCTTCCGTGTTCGCATGGAAGTTTTTGTCTTTTGGGATTAAGGCTTTGTTGTTGTCGTTGTCTAAAATTATTCCTTTAATACACCAGATAAGGTTATATTGGACATTAACCAATTACTTTAACCAAAAGTCATAAGGAGTTGGACATGTGCGGCACTCAAACTAGCTGTATATAAATTCCCAGGGCTTTCCTCTTGGTTCAACCGAAACAATTGGGAGCAGAGATTGAAATATCGGTACAACTGTAACGACCCGAGTCCGCAGACCCGACCCGCCACATAGGTACTATACACTAGCCCACCAAGCATCTCCTCAATTGGGTCAACCACAGCCCATCACAGGCCTCCAAAAGTCCAATGGATGATTTGATGCTTAGTAGGAGTGTATGGGCCTTCTATATAGCACATGTGGGATGGGGGATATCACAATCTCTCCCACTCAAACCCTTGCCGTCCCTGGCAAGGTCAATCAATACCCAGATCGTACCCCCGGGCTAGCTCGCAAGCCTTAAGGCCGGGGTTCCGCTCTGATACCATTTGTAACGACCCGAGTCCGCAGACCCGACCCGCCACATAGGTACTATACACTAGCCCACCAAGCATCTCCTCAATTGGGTCAACCACAGCCCATCACAGGCTTCCAAAAGTCCAATGGATGATTTGATGCTTAGTAGGAGTGTATGGGCCTTCTATATAGCACACTCAATTCCCACATATTTCCGATGTGGGATGGGGGATATCACAACAACAATGGCGAAGAAGTTGAAGGGAAATCGGTCTGGTGTGAAGACGGTTAAGGAAAATCTTCCCAGTGATATTATCGAAGCAAACATACTAACTCGGCTACCTGTTAAAACCCTAATCAGATTCACAGCAGTATGCAAAACATGGTACTCCCTCCTCTCTGATCCTTATTTCATCAATATATATAATCTGATTCAGAAAAACAAAATTAGTAATCTCCTTCTTCTTAACCTTAGCGATGGTAATCGCTTCGTGGTTACAGATAGTTGTTCGATGGAAAAACGGTCGTCCTTCAACGAAGATTGTTCCTCTTTCAAGCTGGTACATGTGGTTGGTTGTTGTGATGGCATAGTTTGTGTTCTCGGAACCTATTTCAATGAGTCTAGCTTAACTAACAATGGTCTTATCAGTTTATGGAATCCGGCATTGAGAATCAACAAGATCGTTACCAGCTATGATCAAACTCTTGGGTCTATTGACCCTGCCCACTTTTGTAGTCTATGTATTGGATTTGGTTATCATAACCAAGCTAATGATTACAAGATAATTAAATTTGTCAATGATTCCTGGACTCTAAAGCATGCCGAGATTTACTCGTTGACTTCAAATTCATGGAGGAGCATTGAATTAGACAGTAGTCAGTTTCTTACAAATAAGTATGCAGTTCAGCAGTTAGGAGTCTATGTTAGTTGTTCCCTCGGTGGATCTTATTATTGGCCCGTGCGTAAAATGGATCATAATGAATATTTATGTGAATCTTGGATCATTTCATTTGATATGCAAGATGAGGTATTCAATGAGATGTCTCTTCCTTATACGACTAATCATCTTGGCAGAAACACCCTCTTTAGCTATAAAGACTCATTAGCTGTGTTACATACTCATGATTCGGATGCTTTTAATCTACATAGTTCTAAGATATGTTATATTTGGGTAATGAAGGAATACAACGACCCCAAGACTTGGAGTATGCTATGTAAATTCGATTGCCAACGTCCTTACGTATCGTTTATGGGAGTCATAAAAACTGATATGATTTTGCTACTAGGTGGTGATCTTAGTGATTGGTGGTGCCCTATCAATAAGGAAGTGAATGTGGTCGACACTGAAAAATCACAAATGAAGTCGATGAGCTGCACCAAGGATAATAGTTTTTTAACAGAGGCATGGCGGGTTAGTTGTTTCACTGAGAGCTTAGCCTTACTAAAGGGAGTGTGCTCAAAAAATTCTCATAGAACATGACTATACCATTCTTTTCTTGTTTTATAAAGCTATCTATTCCAAGATTAAGATTTTAGTCTATATTTTTTAATGTCTGTGATGATCTAGTTTATGTTTTCAATTACAGACCAAGAGTTATCCATAAGTATTAGATTATTTTAATTTTCATAATAATAAGATCTAGTCGCAGTTTCTTAAAGAATGTGAATTACAGTAGTTGTTAATTATTTTTCTCACACATTGCACGCCACAACATTACCCCAGTGCCGCAAAGGCTCCCACCTATGGTGGGGTAAGGGGGGTCGGATGTACGCAGCCTTGCCCCTGTATTAAAGCACAGAGAGGCTGTTTCCAGAACACATTGCACACCAAAAAAAAAAAAAAAAAAATCACTCTAATGCCAAAACATAAATTTTGCCAGAAGCTGATGCAGCATGCATAACTCAAACCCCATCTGTGTCGGTCTAAAATGGTAATAAAAACACGTCAAGTTATCAACATTTCCATTTACAAAATGAAATAATTATACACTTTTCATGCAGAGTATTATCACAAAGGGGTTTCTTAAGATATTTACCCTCATCTTCAACCTCTAAACCTTTAACAACCATTACACTAAAAATTCAAACCAGATTATGCATTCATCCTACCCACTCCAGCTAATTTCCCCACAACTTCCCTTTTTCTTTCCGCCACAATCATAACCTTCTTTCCAACATCACCTTATCCCGGCGTCATCTCCTTCACAATTAATCCGCCTCTCCAGTGCCTTCGTCTTCTCCGGTAATCTCCTGATTCCGGCGGACTCCAACACTACTTTCTGGCGTCTTCACCATTTTTTCCCTCCTCGGCTTCTGCTCTCTCTCTCTCTCGATTTGGATCTAGATCTAGATCTGGATGGTTTGAAATTATGTGTGCACTCCCATCAGTGCGTGTGTTCGACTTTGATTTCAGAATCTAAATTTTTTAGATTGAATCTGCGTGTGTGCTTGTTTGAAATCGAATTCCGAAGTTTAAATCTGCATGTGCGCGTGTGTGATGAAAACTGCGCTTAATGGGTTGGTCTCTTTTCAGCTACTGAGTCAAACCCATCACCGAAAACCGAATTAGAGTTGAGCTCAGATCTGGGTGATTTTTGCACATCAATTTCATGGTTAGTGGAACTAGTAGAGCTTGACTGGTTGTGGTTATGATATCCCCTCATATATGAAGAGGTTTGTGGGTTTGTTAAGAGAGAGTGGTTTGATTGGAGGGGAAGGTCACCATTAATGGCGGATGACGAGAAGTAATGAAGGAGAAGGAAATGAAGACTTCTTAAAAACCCAAACACGTGCACCCACCAAGGAAAATGATGAAATTTCCCTTTAGAAAATCGTGTGCTGTGCACATGTTTTATAAATAGTTAAAAAATTAACGGATTGTTAGTTTTTACACCTAATTGCAACAAAATGACAAGCTTGGGAATTGAATTGGCACAAAACAAAACATAGCTAGGGTAGTGCAAATGTGTGTAAAACTCAGGTTGCCAAATTGCAATTTGCCCTTTATAATATTATTTCTAAATATAATTATAATTTTAATGAAATTTTGTTAATATATAATGTTTAATTAAGTAAAACTACATTAAAATTTGTAAAATCTTTATAAATGAAGCTAACTCACTGTTAGTACCCGATCTGAAAATGAGTTAATTAGGGTTTTCCCAAATATACAAAGACATTATAGGAATTAGAAACCTTGCAAAGACTTGTCCCGGATTTCTAAAATATAGCTCAATATTCTAGAATGAACCAAAAATGGCCAAAATAGGGTTTCCTTATCTCAGACCAAACCCTAGCTTGAAAATCACGTCAGCCAGGAAGGATGGCCACGGGGCCACATTTGCCTCAGCTCCAACCTTGGCCACGAGCCAAAATTTGCCTCACCTTTCACCTTGGCCACGCGGCCACTTCTGCCTCGGATGATCTCAGCCGTCATATCTCTCCGCCAGTTTCCTATATAAAGGCCTCCCTTGTAGCGACCCCAAAACCCGTTTCTATTTATTTTATATTTTTGGGGATTTTTATTTGACTTATATGTGCATTTTATGTGTTGCATCATATTATATGATTTGCATATCATACTTGATTATTTGTGTCATTTACTTAGTTAGTAATAATAATGATTAAAGGAGTTAAATGATTAAGTTGAAACTTTAGGGTCCTTGTTGAAATTATAAGTTTAGGGGTTAAAGTGTTAACTTTGAAAGTTGGGTGACCAAAATGTAAGAATTGGGTAAAAAGTGGATATAACTAGTTGCTTCTTTTCCTCTTTCTCTGTATACTTTCCTCTGCAACTTTCCTCGTTCCTTCGTAGGGTTAAAGAGAAAAAGGTAAGTTCGACCCATTTTGATTTAATTCTTTTTATTTACTTACCCGTTTTAAAAACTAATTATATAAAAATGATCAGGGCGTCGAATAGGTCATTTCTAGCCGAACAAAACTTATTTCAGCGGTACTTTTTCCGGAACTAGGTAAGTTACTAATTCCCCTTTAAATGTTAAAATAGTCATATATGCTATATATGATACTCCTACTTGTTAATTTCGTGATTTGGGTAATATTTGCTATACTTGTAATTTTGGGACAAAGGGAGTATATGAACTTGGTTCAGCTGGGTATTGTAATGGTTTAGAATCAAGTTGTAATTGTAATGAAAGTTGCTAACGTTGTGACTAATGTTGTGTAGTATCTTGTGTATATGTGTTATACTTGTGGGACAGAAGGAGTAAAAATTGAGCTAAGGAAAGAATCTGGGATTTGGCCCAAATTAGGAGGGGGCGCACGCACCCTAGATAAGGGGGGGCGCGCGCACCCTATTGACCAACTTAGGCAAAAAGGGACTGATGAAGGGAGGCGTGCGCACCCTATGGGGTGGGGCGCGCGCACCCTTAGGTGTCCAAGAAAAGCGAGATTCTGATCAGTGGGAGCGCGCGCACCCTATGGGGTGGGGCGTGCGCACCCCCCTGTTTTCCAGGTTTGATAGCTTATTTCACTTGGGTACAAGAGGGCAAATGTTTGTGATCCTTGGGGTTGTTTATGACCTAAATGTGTATGTGTATGACTTTTATGTCGTTGATGAAAAAGAATGGGTTGTGACTAAATGTCCTTTTAATGGACTATTTATAAGAAATCTTTCTTGTGCATCTTGTGATGTAATTGGCTTAGTTCCTTCTTGGATTAAATGCCCCGGGTGTTGTTTAGCAAGTATTCATTACTGTGCTTCTTGTTAAAAGTCCAGCTGGTCTTGTTGTGGAGTCAGCCAATGGAAGAATTATAGTGGTAGATGTAAGTCCACTATCAGGTTTTTCATTGGAGCTTGTGAGTCAGGCGGTGGGAGAATTATAGTGGCACATAAGCCAAGTTCACTATAAGGTGTCCACTGTGCCTTCTAGTTACCCCAGTCCAGATTGGCCTTGGATGGGATGAATTGCTCCCTTTGGTGAGTATTTGGGTTATGAATTTGTGTCATATTTCCCTCTCTGGTTACTTGGTTCTATTGGTTATGGTTTGGTTTTCGGGATCCCGGCTTCAGCTATTTATGCTGCTCAGATGGTTTTCTCTGATGGGTTTCTCAGATGGTATTGTCATCGGTTATGGTTATTGGGTAAACCTTGGCTTGGTATCCACCGGAGTGTGGGCTATGTGACTAATGTGATATATGAGTTGATGTTATGTGCTATATGCTATATGATTACTGTTGATATTGTTTCTTTATGATCATCATATCAGCATGTAACGTAGTTGCATTTTAGTAGCTTACTGAGATTTATTCTCACCCTTATTTGTTTACTGTTTTAGATAAAGGCGGGTCCAGGGGATAGGACACTCGGCACGGGAGGACGTTGGTTTGGAAAGAGTTGGGACTTGTTTTGTTGAAGGTTACATTATGTAAATGTAAACCCTTTGGGTAGAGTACCCGTACTACTTATGGTCACATCTATTTTGGTAAATGTTGATGTATGTACATTTGTTTAAAAGTTTGTAAGCCTTCGGGCTAAGTACTTCCGTTGTGAAAGTGTTTGTAAAATTTGTTTAAAAAGTTAAGTGAAGTCTTTGAACTTCAAGTGTGTTTTTGTTCCACTTTCTAAAAGTATATTTCGAAAATTTTTCTAAAGGGTTTTATAACGTCTTCCACTCGTGACCCGAGCGTGGGGCCAAGCAGGACCACGGGTACGGGGTGCGACAGTTGGTATCAGAGCTAGGTTGTAGATGGTCTAGAATGACTAAATGACCTAGGAGGGTAGTAGAGTATATAGTGAGTAACGTTGAGTGTTTGATGCAGGTATTCATTAAAAATGGGTGAAACTGACGGAGATCAGGCTGGCTCTTCGGGGCAAGGGGGTGCAAGAGAAGAGGCTCGAATTATGTTTTAAGGAATGTTCGAAGCAGCAATGAAAACTATAAATGATCAGAGGCAAGAAAGGGAACAGGTACCACCCAGATATAGCCTAGAACAGTTTCTGAAAATGAAGCCTATGGAGTATGATGGAGATGTTGGGTTTCCAAGTAACATGCGCAGCGGAATATAGCAATTAAAATTTTAAGAAACCCAAAGCCATGGATCCGTTCATATGATTAAATCAAATACAACAAGATGAATAGAGGAATAACTAACCCTTGATGGCTATGAATTTTCTCTTGATCTTTGGTGGAGAAACTTGAAGACTTGATCACGATCACAAAGCTTGAACACGAACTTTGAAGATGATGATTTTCACCCTCTAGCGGTATCCACACTTCGAACGAATATCAAAGGAGCTTCTTTGATCTTGGTTGCTAGACCAATAACTGTAAAACACGCTTTCACAATTTAATAAAGAACTATATGGAATTTATTTTGTGAATTATTTTGTTCCTCAATCAATGATATCTTAGAACAAAATAAAATCTCTCTCAAACTCTTTGAGACTCACAAAAGGCACTAGTTAATATGGTCTGGCCGAATTGGTGTTTTTATACACAATTAAGACCTATTCCAAATAGGTAACTTGTGCCAAAAACCATTCCTAATCGAATTAGGAAATTTCCAATCGGCATACCGGGCGCCCGCCTGGTCCTACCCAGGAGCCCGCTTGTTTGGACAGAAAGTCCAATTCTTTTCCGTCTTGTTCAGGCGCCCGCCTGGTGCAACCCAAGCGCCCGCTTGGTTGACCAGAAGGCCCAGAACTTTCCAGAAATTCCTTGGAAGTCCTCCGACCCTAAATGCCAATATAGTCCTTTTATTTAAGATTCGTTCTATTGTGTGTGACCCTCTAGGATTATACTAAGTTGGCAATGGGCTCAAACATGATCCCATAAGATATGATTAGGTTCTAGCAAACCGTCATACCTACCCAAATAGTATAACTAGATACAAGTTCGCATTCCTTTAGAATATGTCATAATCCCTTTGTCCACGATGTCATTGAACACAAGTCATGGTCAAAGAGTCACTTGTTTCGTTCAATACTTTCTCGATTCCGAATATGTTGATAATCCAAATGACATTGATCCAATCGATTCATTTGAGTCCGGCCGAACATTTCATCAACATCATTCCTAGGAGAGGCCCAAGCTTGACATCTCTCCGTGGAGGGACAAATCCATTTAGCTCATTATTCTTCCCAACGGGAATCCGATCATGCCAATCATACCCTTTATAACTACCGTGTTAAGGTAGCGTTTGAATATGTCAAACACAATGTTCATCAAGTGGAAGACTATAATAACTTCATGTCTAAGGATTCAAATGACATAACTAATATGAGATATATGTTTGACATAGACCATGACATAAATCTCATACAGCGGGTCATATCCAGTACCTTGTTCCAAACAAGTACCCATAAATCTAACATGATCATCCCATGATCATTTAGCCTTTATACTAGTGCTTAATAAGTACTAGGGACGGGGATTATTATAAGTAAACATGAACAACAATAATAATCAAAACATCTCTTTATTGATATGAAATAAATGATAACAATTACAACGTTTATTAAACGTGCCTAGGGCACCACTACCAACAATCTCCCACTTGCCCTAGGCCCAATCTCCCATGTATCTAATACCCATGGACCTAACATGACCATCATGTTTAGCTTGTGGAAGTCCCTTTGTTAGCGGGTCCGCAACATTGTCATCAGTAGGTACTTTGCATATATTTACGTCTCCCCTATCAACGATCTCTCGAGTGATATGAAAACGCCTAAGTATGTGTTTGGATTTTTGATGTGCTCTTGGTTCCTTTGCTTGAGCAATAGCACCATTATTATCGCAATAAAGGTCTATTGGATTAGCAATACTAGGAACCACTTCAAGTTCAGTTATGAACTTCTTAATCCAAACAGCTTCCTTTGCAGCATCCGATGCAGCAATATACTCAGCTTCTGTTGTAGAATCAGCGGTTGTACTTTGCTTGGAACTCTTCTAGCTTACAGCTCCACCATTTAACATAAACACAAAACCCGATTGCGATCGGCTATCATCTTTGTCGGTTTGGAAGCTTGCATCCGTGTAAGCATTTACAACGAGATCATCTTCCATTCCTCCATAGACCAAAAAGGAGTCTTTAGTTCTTCTCAAGTACTTAAGAATCGCTTTTACAGCTATCCAGTGATTTTCGCCAGGGTCGGATTGGTATCTACTTGTCATGCTCAAAGCATAAGATACATCCGGCCTAGTACAAATCATGGCATACATGATGGACCCAATTGCCGAAGCATATGGAACATCATTCATTTTCTCACGCTCATCGTTTGTCTTAGGACATTGAGTCTTGCTTAGAGAAACTCCATGTAACACGGGCAAGGTGCCTCTCTTAGAATTTTCCATACGGAATCTTCTAATGATCTTGTCAATGTATGTACTTTGGCTTAAACCAAGTAGCCTCCTTGATCTATCTCTATAAATCTTAATGCCAAGAATATATGCGGCTTCACCCATATCTTTCATTGCGAAGCACTTTCCTAACCAAGTCTTCACAGACTGAAGTGTAGGAATGTCGTTTCCAATGAGCAATATGTCATCCACATATAAAATAAGGAATAGCACTATGCTCCCACTAATCTTCTTGTATACACAAGGCTCATCTTCGTTCTTGATGAAACCAAACTCTTTGACCGATTCATCAAAACGGAGATTCCAACTCCTAGAAGCTTGCTTCAATCCATAGATGGATCTCTGCAATTTGCATACCTTAGAATCTTGTTCAAAACCTTCTGGTTGTGTCATATACACATCCTCTTGGAGTTTTCCATTCAGGAAAGCGGTTTTGACGTCCATCTGCCATATTTCATAGTCATGATATGCGGCAATGGCAAGCAAAATTCTTATAGACTTGATCATTGCTAGGGGTGAAAAGGTCTCATCATAGTCAATACCATGAACTTGCCTATAACCTTTCGCTACAAGCCTAGCTTTGTAAGTATGCACCTTCCCATCCATGTCAGTCTTCTTCTTGAAGACCCATTTGCATCCTATGGTTTTTACACCTTCGGGCGTATCAATCAAATTCCAAACTTGATTGTCTTGCATCGATTGCAATTCGGATTCCATGGGTCCAAGCCACTTGTCCGAATCAGGAGAAGACATCGCCTCTTGGTAGGTTGACGGTTCATCATTCTCAATGATTTCTACCTCATTACTATCCGTTACGAGAAATCCATATCTCTCGGGCTCGGATCGTAACCTACTAGATCTGCGAGATGCTTGTGTATTTTGAACAGGTTCCACAACTCCTTGTGGTTCTTGTTCTTGTTCCACTATTGGTTCAATGTTATTTTCTGGGTCTCGAATTTCTTCAAGATTTATTTTACTCCCACTGATTTCTTTGGAGAGAAACTCTTTCTCTAGAAAGACACCAGTTCGGGCAACAAACACTTTGTTGTCCTCTCGGTTGTAAAAGTAATATCCTTTAGTTTCCTTAGGATATCCCATGAAAATACATTTATCAGATTTGTGTGCTAGTTTGTCAGAGATAAGTCTCTTGACATAAACTTCGCAACCCCAAATCCTCATGAAAGATAAACTAGGTTTCTTTCCACTCCACATCTCATATGGAGTCTTTGGAACCGATTTAGTTGGAAGTTGATTTAGTGTGAAAGCAGCGGTTTCTAGGGCGTAACCCCAAAAGGATATTGGAAGATCAACTTGACTCATCATTGATCGAACCATGTCTAACAAAGTCCGATTTCTCCTCTCAGACACACCATTCCATTGTGGTGTTCCAGGTGGAGTCAATTGTGAAACTATTCCACAATTCTTTAGATGATCATCAAATTCTTGACTCAAGTATTCACCACCACGATCTGATCGAAGTGCCTTAATACTTTTGCCAAGTTGTTTTTCTACTTCATTTTGAAATATTCTAAATATCTCAAACGCTTAACTTTTATGTTTCATTAGGTAAACATACCCAAATCTACTATAATCATCAGTGAAGGTTATGAAGTATTGAAATCCTCCCCTAGCATTGCTACTTAATGGTCCGCATACATCGGAATGTATCAACCCCAATAAGTCGCTTGCCCTTTCACCCAACTTGGTAAAAGGTGTCTTAGTCATTTTTCCAAGAAGACACGACTCACAAGTATCATATGACTCTAAGTCACATGAACCCAAAGTCCGTCCCCATGGAGTTTTGAGATACGCTTCTCATTAATATGACCAAGACGGCAATGCCACAAATAAGTATGATTTACATCATTAGGTTTAGATTTCTTATTTACATGATAGACATTATTTTCATTCTTGACATCCAAGATATAAAGGCCATTAAATGAATTAGCAATACCATAAAGCACATCATTTAAATAAATAGAAAATTTCTTATTCTCAATAAGAAACTTATAACCTTCATTATCCAAACAAGAAATTGAAATAATATTTCTGCTTAAATCCGGAACATAATAACAATTGTTCAAAACAAGAATTAATCCGGAAGGTAAAGTGACTTCATAAGTCCCTACGGCTAATGCAGCAACTCTTGCTCCATTTCCCACACGTAGATCTACTTCACCTTCTTTAAGCAGTCTCATATTCTTTAGTCCCTGCACATTTAGACAAATGTGAGAACCACATCCGGTATCCAATACCCAAGAATCAGTGGTAGAAAGGAGAATATCTATCATATAGATACCTGAAGTCGACGCAGCCTTGCTGCTCTTCTTCTTCTTTTGCTCTTCCAAGAAAGCCTTGCAATTACGTTTCCAATGACCAATTTCTTGACAATGGAAACAGATTGCATCCTTTTGTGAATCGGGTTTTGCCTCAGAAGCCTTGGCAACCTTTGCCTTGCTTATCTTGGGTTTGACAACTTTTGCCTTACCCTTGCCTTTGGCACCAGGCTTCTTCCCATCATAAACCAAGAGCACGGGAGAACCTTTCTCCACAATTTTCATCTCTGCAGTTTTGAGCATCCCATGCAACTCAGAGAGATTCTTATCCATTCCATGCATGTTATAATTCATTACAAACTGATTATAACTTTTAGGCAATGAATTAAGAATGAGATCCGTGGCTAGCTCTAATGGGATTGGATAGCCAAGTTTCTCAAGGTGCTCTACATAACCTTTCATTTTAAGAAAGTGAGGACTCACTTGTTGCCCTTCATTCATTTTACTAGTAGTGAATGCAACAATGGTCTTGTACCTCTCTTGCCTAGCTTGCTCTTGAAACATGGTTCTCAACTCCACGCCTATCTCATAGGCTTCCAAATGTTCCAAACTTTGTTGGAGTTTTGAACACATAGCAGCAAGCATGAGACAACTTACATCTCTAGAATCATTACGATGTTTCTTGTAATTGTCTCTTTCTACCCTAGGGGCAGTAGGCGGTGGTTCAGCAGGGAGAGGCCCATCGAGAATGTACAACTTATCTTCTTGCCTAAGAACGATTCTTATGCTACGGATCCAATCCATAAAGTTGGTACCATTCTCTTCGAGCTTATCCTTCTCAAGGATCGATCGCAACGACATTGATTGAGTGTTGTTAGTCATTATCTACAAATATGCAAATTTTCCAAAATTTAATAAGTACCGATTTTCATTAAAGAGATAAATGATGTATTTTTCAAACAAAATACTCCCACTAAATTATACAACCTTCATATACATCCAATGTATAATATAATTTAAATGAGTTAAGATCCAACTTTAATTTAATTTCAAGTCCGCTAAGGCGGATTACACAAAATCAAATTAATTAGGTAGACAACTCTTGTCAATCATATCTCATATGACTCTTAGTTCCTTTTATGAGATTCTTTAAGAAATCCAATTTCAAAAAGCATGTTAAACCTCATTTTTGCCTAGGCCCAAAACTGTTTTGACGCCCAATTAAGTCTAACCATTTTAAACGCATAGTTAATGTGTCCCGCTAGGGCGTGCCCACATTATCTATCTTGCTCATACATAAATAAATTTAATGCATCTCGCTAGGGCGAATCTACATTAAAATCAGTCATGTAATAACAAGTGTTTTAATCATGGCATGGCAATAAAAGACTTAAAACTTTCTTTGAAGGTTCATCACATATAGCATATAACACATTTATGAGCACATAATATAAACATGTTACACATCAAGTTTAGCCACTAAATTAATCTCCATTAATTTAAGCATGATATTTATGTGTCATTAGTTTCTCTATAATTATGAGGATGAGACTATTTCAACTTTGGTTATTATCTCCAAATCAAGACAACAAGAAGTGCGGTCGAACTAAGCCATTAGGCAACCACAATCCCGCACTAATTCAAGAAACCAAGAAAGTAGTCCATGTGGCCGAAACTAAGCAATAGATGGTCTCGATGAACGTAGGCCAATTGCATTCACAATTCCACATGGATCTCCAATCATTGAATCAAGAACTTTGTTTCTCAATTTTAGCAATTATGAACTCTTCATAATTCTAACTTCGTTTTATCTTTGAGACTTTGATTGCGATCAAGTTTGGGAAACACAATCTCGATGAACGCAGATTAGCCATCCAAACCTTGAACCAATCTTAGAATCACAAGACTAAAACAAATAGGAAAATCAAACCCCAAAATCCACACACAAACCAACTACCCAAAACCCATTCCAGATCAACAAGTCTGGACTGGTTCTGTTACTGGTTTTGTCGAATTTATCGAAAATTCCATATTCAGATTTTAACCAAAATCAGAACAAATTTTGACCACCGAGCGCCCGCGTGGTCATCAGCGAGCGGGCGCCTGAATGGCCAGAATGATACATAATTTTTAAAGTTCGAAAATTTTGTCTCAAAATTATTTTTTCCCCGATTATTAAAACTTTGATCCAATCAAAAATCAATAATCGAAATAATTCAGAATCCACCATAATATTTATTGCGATTGAATCGTGCGATTAAAGTTGCAAAACAATAAACCACATAAAATCACAAAACACATAAGCATCATATATTCCAATATTCATATCATGCTAGGCACATAAACAATTTATATACACATAACATGATCAAGGTATTGAAATAATCAACATGAACGGGGCTCTGATACCACTGTTGGGTTTCTAAGTAACATGCGCAGCGGAATATAGCAATTAAATTTTAAGAAACCCAAAGCCATGGATCCGTTCATATGATTAAATCAAATACAACAAGATGAATAGAGGAATAACTAACCCTTGATGGCTATGAATTTTCTCTTGATCTTTGGTGGAGAAACTTGAAGACTTGATCACGATCACAAAGCTTGAACACGAACTTTGAAGATGATGATTTTCACCCTCTAGCGGTATCCACACTTCGAACGAATATCAAAGGAGCTTCTTTGATCTTTGTTGCTAGACCAATAACTGTAAAACACGCTTTCACAATTTAATAAAGAACTATATGGAATTTATTTTGTGAATTATTTTGTTCCTCAATCAATGATATCTTAGAACAAAATAAAATCTCTCTCAAACTCTTTGAGACTCACAAAAGGCACTAGTTAATATGGTCTGGCCGAATTGGTGTTTTTATACACAATTAAGACCTATTCCAAATAGGTAACTTGTGCCAAAAACCATTCCTAATCGAATTAGGAAATTTCCAATCGGCATACCGGGGCGCCCGCCTGGTCCTACCCAGGAGCCCGCTTGTTTGGACAGAAAGTCCAATTCTTTTCCGGCTTGTTCAGGCGCCCGCCTGGTGCAACCCAAGCGCCCGCTTGGTTGACCAGAAGGCCCAGAACTTTCCAGAAATTCCTTGGAAGTCCTCCGACCCTAAATGCCAATATAGTCCTTTTATTTAAGATTCGTTCTATTGTGTGTGACCCTCTAGGATTATACTAAGTTGGCAATTGGCTCAAACATGATCCCATAAGATATGATTATGTTCTAGCAAACCGTCATACCTACCCAAATAGTATAACTAGATACAAGTTCGCATTCCTTTAGAATATGTCATAATCCCTTTGTCCACGATGTCATTGAACACAAGTCATGGTCAAAGAGTCACTTGTTTCGTTCAATACTTTCTCGATTCCGAATATGTTGATAATCCAAATGACATTGATCCAATCGATTCATTTGAGTCCGGCCGAACATTTCATCAACATCATTCCCAGGAGAGGCCCAAGCTTGACATCTCTCCGTGGAGGGACAAATCCATTTAGCTCATTATTCTTCCAACGGGAATCCGATCATGCCAATCATACCCTTTATAACTACCGTGTTAAGGTAGCGTTTGAATATGTCAAACACAATGTTCATCAAGTGGAAGACTATAATAACTTCATGTCTAAGGATTCAAATGACATAACTAATATGAGATATATGTTTGACATAGACCATGACATAAATCTCATACAGCGGGTCATATCCAGTACCTTGTTCCAAACAAGTACCCATAAATCTAACATGATCATCCCATGATCATTTAGCCTTTATACTAGTGCTTAATAAGTACTAGGGACGGGGATTATTATAAGTAAAACATGAACAACAATAATAATCAAAACATCTCTTTATTGATATGAAATAAATGATAACAATTACAACGTTTATTAACGTGCCTAGGACACCACTACCAACAATCTCCCACTTGCCCTAGGCCCAATCTCCCATGTATCTAATACCCATGGACCTAACATGACCATCATGTTTAGCTTGTGGAAGTCCCTTTGTTAGCGGGTCCGCAACATTGTCATCAGTAGGTACTTTGCATATATTTACGTCTCCCCTATCAACGATCTCTCGAGTGATATGAAAACGCCTAAGTATGTGTTTGGATTTTTGATGTGCTCTTGGTTCCTTTGCTTGAGCAATAGCACCATTATTATCGCAATAAAGGTCTATTGGATTAGCAATACTAGGAACCACTTCAAGTTCAGTTATGAACTTCTTAATCCAAACAGCTTCCTTTGCAGCATCCGATGCAGCAATATACTCAGCTTCTGTTGTAGAATCAGCGGTTGTACTTTGCTTGGAACTCTTCTAGCTTACAGCTCCACCATTTAACATAAACACAAAACCCGATTGCGATCGGCTATCATCTTTGTCGGTTTTGGAAGCTTGCATCCGTGTAAGCATTTACAACGAGATCATCTTCCATTCCTCCATAGACCAAAAAGGAGTCTTTAGTTCTTCTCAAGTACTTAAGAATCGCTTTTACAGCTATCCAGTGATTTTCGCCAGGGTCGGATTGGTATCTACTTGTCATGCTCAAAGCATAAGATACATCCGGCCTAGTACAAATCATGGCATACATGATGGACCCAATTGCCGAAGCATATGGAACATCATTCATTTTCTCACGCTCATCGTTTGTCTTAGGACATTGAGTCTTGCTTAGAGAAACTCCATGTAACACGGGCAAGGTGCCTCTCTTAGAATTTTCCATACGGAATCTTCTAATGATCTTGTCAATGTATGTACTTTGGCTTAAACCAAGTAGCCTCCTTGATCTATCTCTATAAATCTTAATGCCAAGAATATATGCGGCTTCACCCATATCTTTCATTGCGAAGCACTTTCCTAACCAAGTCTTCACAGACTGAAGTGTAGGAATGTCGTTTCCAATGAGCAATATGTCATCCACATATAAAATAAGGAATAGCACTATGCTCCCACTAATCTTCTTGTATACACAAGGCTCATCTTCGTTCTTGATGAAACCAAACTCTTTGACCGATTCATCAAAACGGAGATTCCAACTCCTAGAAGCTTGCTTCAATCCATAGATGGATCTCTGCAATTTGCATACCTTAGAATCTTGTTCAAAACCTTCTGGTTGTGTCATATACACATCCTCTTGGAGTTTTCCATTCAGGAAAGCGGTTTTGACGTCCATCTGCCATATTTCATAGTCATGATATGCGGCAATGGCAAGCAAATTCTTATAGACTTGATCATTGCTAGGGTGAAAAGGTCTCATCATAGTCAATACCATGAACTTGCCTATAACCTTTCGCTACAAGCCTAGCTTTGTAAGTATGCACCTTCCCATCCATGTCAGTCTTCTTCTTGAAGACCCATTTGCATCCTATGGTTTTTACACCTTCGGGCGTATCAATCAAATTCCAAACTTGATTGTCTTGCATCGATTGCAATTCGGATTCCATGGGTCCAAGCCACTTGTCCGAATCAGGAGAAGACATCGCCTCTTGGTAGGTTGACGGTTCATCATTCTCAATGATTTCTACCTCATTACTATCCGTTACGAGAAATCCATATCTCTCGGGCTCGGATCGTAACCTACTAGATCTGCGAGATGCTTGTGTATTTTGAACAGGTTCCACAACTCCTTGTGGTTCTTGTTCTTGTTCCACTATTGGTTCAATGTTATTTTCTGGGTCTCGAATTTCTTCAAGATTTATTTTACTCCCACTGATTTCTTTGGAGAGAAACTCTTTCTCTAGAAAGACACCAGTTCGGGCAACAAACACTTTGTTGTCCTCTCGGTTGTAAAAGTAATATCCTTTAGTTTCCTTAGGATATCCCATGAAAATACATTTATCAGATTTGTGTGCTAGTTTGTCATAGATAAGTCTCTTGACATAAATTCGCAACCCCAACCTCATGAAAGATAAACTAGTTTCTTTCCACTCCACATCTCATATGGATCTTTGG